>CAUYON010211506.1:0-19675 GCA_963573935.1 Arctocebus calabarensis
ATAGTGATTAAAAGGCCATGAAGGCTATGTTAAATAGTTCAATGAAAATATTTCAGAATGTATATAAAGTCAGCACATTGTGCCCCATGATTGCACCAATGTACACAATTATAATTTAATAAAAATTAAAAAAAAAAAGAAGAAAAGTGGAGGGAGGGGGTGTTTCATCTTCCTTTCCTTACAGAGTGGTTTGAAAATTGGTCTGTGCCCAACTAGTTATCCCAAATGTAAATGAGGATGGATCTCCCACTAGGGGGCAATATCCATTAATAACAGGATCTCTGTCACTCAGCGCTGGCACTGACGAAAGGTTAAACTAAGAGATGGGATGTATTTTTACTGTTACTATTCAACTCTACAACTTACTATTCAAAAAACGTACATAAACAGGTGCTAGCGGAACTGCAGTTGCAACCAGGATTCCTTTAGATTGTTATAATTTGGCCTATTGCCATATAGGAAGCAAACAAGCCCAATGCTCTGAAAAAACTTCACAAATTATTATAACTGGTTTTTAGTTTCATTTTAGAGTTTTTATAAGTCACTCAAGTAATATCATGTGGTAGAAAACTTAGAAAATACAAATAAACAATCTAAAAGTTTTTTTAATGTCACTTTCAGTTCTTAAAAACTGAATACAAAACAACTGCCAGTTTTCTTTTTTCTTTTTTATTTATTTACTTATTTGAGACAGAGTCTTACTCTGTTGCCTCAGGCTGGAGTGCTATGGCATCAGCCTAGTTCATAGCAACCTCAAACTTGGGCTCAACCAATCTTCTTGCCTCAGCCTCCCCAGTAGGTGGGACTACAGGTGTATGCCACCATGGCCAGCTCATTTTTCTATTTTCAGTAGAGATGGAGTCTCGCTCTTGCTCAGGCTGGCCTCCCACTCCTTCTCTCAAGCAATTCATCCACCTCAGCTTCCAACTCGGGTTACAGGTGTGAAACATTGTGCCCAGCCAGTGTTTTCTTTTTTAAAGAACTATTTACTAAATTGGAGATTTATTTATTTATTTATTTGAGACAGACCCTCAAGCTGTCAACCTGGATAGAGTGCTTTGGCATCACAGCTCACAGTAACCTCCAATTCCTGGGCTCAAGTGAGTCTCCTGCCTCCGCCTCCCAAGTAGCTGGGACTACAGGTACCCGCCACAACGCCCAGCCATTTTTTGGTTGCAGCATCATTGTTTGGTGGGCTGGGCTGGATTCGATGTGTACATGGCTGGCGCCTTAGCCACTTGAGCCACAGGCACCGAGCCTAAATTTGAGATTTAGAAAAATAAAATTCACTTAAACAGTTAAGCTAAATTTCAAAGCAATAAGAAGGTTTAGTTGTTGTTGTTTTTTTATTGTTGGGGATTCATTGAGGGTACACAGAAGCAAGTTACATTAATTGCTTTTGTTAGATAAGGACCCTCTTATATTCGTGTCCTGCTTCCAAAAGGTGAACCCTATCCCTTGACACCCCCCATACCCTCCCTCCTTCCCTTTCTCAGTTCTCTGCATCCCCCACCTCCACTGTGTACTAGGACCTTAATTGTCCTCATATCAGAATTGAGTACATAGGGTTCTTATTTCTCCATTCTTGTGATGCTTTACTAAGGATAATGTGTTCCACATCTAATCAGGTTAATACAAAGATGTGACGTTTCCATCTTTTTTAGTGGCTGAGTAGTAGTCCATGGTATAAAAATACCACAGCTTGTTAATCCATTCTTCAGTTGGTGGGCATTTAGGCTTCCACGTTTTGGCAATTGTAAACTGAGCTGCAATAAATAGTCTACTACAAGTGTCCTTGTGATAAAAGGATTTTTTTTTCTTCTGGGTAGAAGACCTGCAGTGGGATTGCAGGGTCAACTGGGAGATCTAGCTTGAGTTCTTTGCAGGTTCTCCATACTGCCTTCCAAAAAGGTTAGTGTACTGTCCTACCAGCAGTGTAAAAGTGTTCCCTTCTCTCCACATCTGCAGGTTTGAGACTTTGTGATGTGGGCCATTCTCACTGGGGTTAGATGGTATCTCAGGGTGATTTTGATTTGCATTTCTGTAATTAGTAGGGATGATCAGCATTTTTTCATGTTTATAAGCCATTCGTCTGTCTTCTTTAGAGAAGGTTCTAGACAGCTGTCTTGCCCAGTGATCTAAGGGATTGTTGGCTCTTTTTATGTTTATTACTTTGAGTCCTCTGTAGCTCTTAATTATCAAGCTTTTGTCTGAATCAAAATATGCAAATATCCTTTCCCAATGTGTAGGTTGTCTGTTTGCTTTGGTTGTAGTCACCTTAGCTGTACAGAAGCTTTGCAATTTCATTAAGTCCCATTTGTTTATTTTTGTTGTTGTTGCAATTGCCATGGGAGTCTTCCTCACAAAGTTCTTCTCCCGACCAATGGCTTTCAGTGTTTTCCCCATACTTCTTTTGAGGATTTAATTGTTTCATGTATTAGATTTAAGTACAAAGATAATTACTGAACCTTAAGAATGTTTAGTTATTATCTTTGTACCTTCTGTTTTTGATTGTTTTTCTTAAACTCAGCACACTACTTTTTAAAAAATGAATTTCATTGTCATATGGGAATTTAGAACCCCAAGTTTCTTCAGACTCAGGCAGACCCCTTTGTCCCCAGCTTTTCTATTGTAGCCTCCAGTCAGTGTTTTCCCTCTTTTTCTTCAAAGCTGATGAATGAACTAAAATCCCAGTATTCACACATCTTTTCTTTTAATTCCTCTCTTGGACAAGAAAGTAAAAAGGATTCTATTCCTTCCCATCTGTTTCTTCCTTTCCCTCAAACTTTTTCTTCTTATGATATTATCCCGCCTGAAATAGTCTGCCTTCCTCCCCATTTCCCTAACCTCTGTCCACCCCCTCAAAGCTCAACGCAGACACTGCCTCTTTCACGAAGCCTTGTGGAACTACACAGGCCAACACAGACTCCTTCCCTCTCTGAGTTTCTCTAGAACTAAAGATTTATCCCCCGTCTGTTACTTAAGCACTAGTGTGTTCACTAAGCATTTTCATGGGGCCTGCTAATAAGGTCCTCATCTGACAGCTAAACGAGCTTCATCTCAGAGGGGTGAGGCCACTGGCCAAAGTCTCAGAGAAAGCTCACCCCCCCACACACACATACACATACACTGCCCTGGTGCCCATGATACTGTCAAAAACAGATCTTGAGGTTTTATAATGAGATTAAACTTTTGCATGTTTATATTTTTTTCACCCTGGTTATGCTGTAAACTGCTAAGGTTGAGATCATATTTATTCATGCAAATTACAACCAATATATATTGAGCTCTTACTATTTGCCAGGTACTATGTGCCAAGCACTAGAAATGTAGGGATAAATTCAGATAATCCTTGCTGTCAAACTTCTTGGAGTCTGGTGAAGAGCAGAGAAACAAATCAGCAATGGCAAGGATTAGTGAAAAGTATCCTAATATAGGGAAATGCTGGTGTGACCTAAAGAGCCTAGGGGTCAGAAAAGTCTTTCCAAAGGGAAAACTCTTGAACTGAGCCTTGAAAGGGAAGGAAAGCAGATGGGAGGGGAAGGAGCATGTATTCAGCAGGTACTATGTGCTCAGCATGAACTGGGTACATACCTCTTGGAGGGCAAAGGACAGCAGACAGTTATCCACGTACTCTGTTTCACCATCCATTACTAATATAGCAAACTCATATGTAGCATGAGTTTGGCACTATTCCAAACACTTCATGTATGTTACTTATTCAATGGTCACAGCAACCTTGTGAGTTAAGTACTATTTTGCAAATCAGTGCAGCAAGCACAGAAAGGGTAAGGACAGCCACACAGCAAGTAAGTGGGCAAGCTGGATTTAAACCAAGCAGTCTGGCTACAGGGTCTGGTGGCTCCTAACCGCCATACTGTGCAACCTCTACTAGGCTTCTTTTTTGCATTCTGTGAAGAGTTTTATTGGCAAAAGTACCACATATTCTTACTAAAGAAATAGACAATTTTAAATTGTATAAAAGGTACTCCCCTTCCTCACACCTCCCCTGATTCCATTTCCCAAAAGGAGCCAGCAAGCTAAATATTATTATCCTTCTTTTAGAGATAGGAAGATGGAGTCTCAAAAGTGTTAAGGGATTCATCTGGGGTCACAGAGTTGGTAGGTGGTAAAGCTGGGATTCAAAACCAAATCTTTCAGCTCTAACCCCTGTGTGGGCTCCACCAGACAAAATGGAGTCTGGCTTGGGGTCCCTAGTTGACAACTGGCATGTGCTATATAGGCAACATCCAGGGCTGAGTGTGCCATGCTAAGGAATTTGGGCTTTCCTTGTTGGTGATGTGCAAGGGGGACATAGTCCCATGGGCCTTTTAGAAAGGTCTCCCTGGGGTGAAATGTCAGAGACCAGAACCTGAAACAAGGCAGTGGTAAAGATGTACAGATGCCAGTGATCTTGGGGGGGCGGATACTGAAAGCTGGTGATGGGCTAGTTGTGGGGCATGAGAAAAATAACATGTCTGTCACCCCACAGGCTTTCTGGCCTGGTGACTGGGGTGGGAGACATGGTGCCATCCCTCAGAGGTGGGGAGGACACTTTTTATTCGCAAGGATTTTGCATGTGCTGGGAAACTGATGCGTGGAGCAATTTCTACCTTCGTTCTAGGCAGAAAAACTTGTGCCTCCCTCTTACTGATTGTGAAACTGCTAGAAAGTTTACTTCCCTGGAAGAAGCACCTCATTAAGAATTCTAGAAACTGCTTGAGATAATTCTGGCAGTCTGAGCTTGCTACAATGGACTGAATGCTTATGCCCCACCCAAATTAATATTGAAATCCTAACACTCAAGAAGATGGAATTGGGGGTGGAGCCTTTAGGAGCTGATCAGCTGCTGAGGGCAGAGCCCTCATGAATGAGATGAGAGCCCTTTTAATGAAGACTCCACAGAGTCCACTGCCATCTAAGAACCAGGAAAAGAGCCCTCACCAGACACTGAATCTACCTTGATCTTGGACTTCTCAGCTTCCAGAACTGTGAGTAACAAATTTCTATAGTTGATAAGTCCCCCAGTCTATGGTATTTTGTAATAGCAACCAGAGTGAACTAGGTCAGTTATTTTCCTGCTGGTTTCTTTCTCTAATCGCTCAGGAAAAAGTCTGCCACTCCTGTGATCTCCCACCTGTCAAGCTTTTCTTTCCACCCAATTCAACCATCTCTCAGTGCTGAACCCAGTTCTGTGCTGTGACTTACCATCTCTGGCCACCAAACTCAGTAGCTCCATTAGATGGTTAGAGGAGCTGTCTGGGGCTGTGCATGCCAAGGTTGCCAGTCCGTATATAAAGGCCATGGTATGGCAGAAGTCACAGGCTTGTCATGGGGAGGCCAAAAGCAGAGCAAGTCAAAGGCGTATAGCTCTTTGTCTTTGCGCTAAAAATCTTGGCCAGGACACAAGAGAGATCAGGCCAAGGGGAGTAACTAAAAGGCCAACCATATAGAACTCTCTAGAACTCAAATTTGGCAAGCAGACCCACTGTAGTATCTACTCTTTTGGGGATTCTGGACAATATTTTCCACTTTGGTAGGCTTAACTAGCTCAGGCCTACTTTGCTAAGTCTGATCCTACTGGTTTTCTGGACTTCATCAGAACATTGATAGCAGCAAAGAGTAAATACTAATCAGCTAAAAGATGAAAAAATTCAACAAATGAAAAGAAAATAGCTGGGGGAGTTTGGCATGGAGGTATTCTGGCCCTGAGGAAGACACTTCAGTACAAAACACTCCTGAATTAGGATGATGCTACATTAATTTGTTTAGTGTCATTTTACCTGGCAGTGAAGAAAAAAAATTATCAAAATATTTCCCCCTCAAATCAGACACATTTCAGCTCCCTAGGAAACTTGCTCCTCATGAACTGTAAATAAATGATGGGCACTTGTCTGACTCAGTGGGAGACCTGTCATCTGGAACCTCAGGGAATGTCCTGAAGGCGGGACGAGTGGGTCAACTGGCCCCGCCCCACCTTCACCATCAGCCTGGAAGAACAGCTTGGGGCTCTGCAGGCAGTGCCCCCACAGTGCCGGGGTGGGCTCGAGTTCCTTGAGAAGCCTGAGGTCACAGTGGACTCCGTCAGGACAGCTAATAGCACATCTCATACTTCCCCCCACCCCCTACCCCCGGCTGTGCCGTTTCCCATGATTTCCCTCCCCTCCAAGGCTGCGCTTAACACTCATTTCACCGAGATGGAGGAAACACAGTGGCTGATCTCTCAGACCTGCCGTCTGATACAGGAGGAGTATACTCTGGCAGACTGTGCCAAGAGTCCCACACTTACCCGCTTCTCCCCACTGGGTAGGGAAGGTGGCAGGACCTGGGACAAGCTCCAGAAGGCCTCCCACAATCTGAATCATTCCAATTCAATTTCTTTTTTTCTTTGCATCACCATGCTGGTTAAACTAAATAAAATCAATCTTCATTGATTGTGGCTTCTGTTATTTTCAAATTTGCCTTCTTGCCAAAAGGTATTTGCAGCCCCCAAATTGATAGTTGCTTGCTTTTGTGAGTCATTTGAAAACACACAGAGAGCAGGAGAAACTCTGGTCTCCTCAAGCACACATTCCCAGTGAGGTCAAACACCCCAACACTCTGCTTGCTTGCTTGCTTCCTCTCACACTGTAAACAAGTACCCTTTCTGTGTTCTATTTAGTGCCACATTTTTCACATTTTTGTGCTTTTTGTTGGTGATTTGATTTTGCTGCTTAAAATGGCCTCCATGTGTAGCGCTGAAGCCCCAACTAGTGTCCCGAGTCCATGGAGGCTGTGATGTGCCTTAGGGAGAAAATATCTGTGTTAGATCAGCTGCCTTCAGGCAGGAGTTACAGGGCTGTTGGCTGTGAGTTTAACATTAATGAATCAACAGTATAGATTAAATAAGGTGTCTTTAAAAAGAAACACACACATGGATGGATGGCTGACAAAGATGCTATGACCAGGGGCTAAAGAAACCTAGGCCTGCCTTTGTCTTAGGAGCAATTGTTCAGAGTTTGCTATGCTCTGTTTGCTACGGCTGTGTGGACCCAACTACTGATGGTAAGAAGAATCACCCTTGTCTGAATGCCCCTCACCTGGCTGCCAGTTTGGGAGGACCTGTTCAATGACCTTCCCCTACTTCTCAAAATTCTCTATTGTGGGACTTCAAAGGCATTCAGTGCTGTCACCAGGACTCATAAAGAAGTACTGGTGTTTACGTAGAATTTTTAAAAATTGTCAGCTTGGCGCCTGTAGCTCAAGCAGCTAAGGTGCCAGCCACATACACCAGAGCTGGTAGGTTCAAATCCAGCTCAGGCTTGCCAAACAACAATGACAACTACAACCAAAAAATAGCCAGGTGTTATGGTGGGCACCTGTAGTCCCAGCTACTTGGGAGACTGAGGCAAGAGAAGTGCTTAAGCCCAGGAGTTGGAGTTAGCTGTGAGCTGTGATGCCACATCACTCTACCCAGGGTGACAGCTTGAGGCTCTATCTAAAAAAATTGTTAAGAAATATTTCTTATGTTCTGGAATACCTTCTAGAATGGGAGGATGTATCAGTCATAGCCTTCATGGAAAACATGTGGAGAAAAACCCCAGATCACTTGCCAATGCTTCCTGTAGCTGAATCCACTGAAAATCAGCTGATAAGAGAGTCAGGGTCAATCTCTGGGACACAGGGAAGGACAACAGATGGGCCTGGGATAGAGACAGGTGGAAAATGATGCCAGCACAGGGAGCCAGATGTTAATCAATTAATTACAGGTACACATTACTCAGAACAACAAGAACTTGATGTCCTTGGGACAAAAGGCCAATGACCCAGACAAGGAGCAAGGGAGTAAAGCTTATGAACTGAGTTCTGGAAATAAGTAAGGGACAAGAGTCCTGGGTAGAGGGAACAGCACATGAAAAGGCCCTCAGAGGGGAAGGAGCAGGCCAGGTGCTCACAGGGCTGTTGATAAGAATGTAAATCAATAATCCTTTAGAGACAATTTACCAGTTGCTGTCAATTTTTAAAATATATACATTCTTCAACAAAGAAAACCTCTTTTAAATTTCTATTCTAGCAAAACTATTTCCATGTGGTGCAAAGTAGCATAAATCACATGTTTAGAACATGCAGCATTTGTTAGTTACAGCAAAACTCCAGAAATGAACAAGGGAATTGTGACAAAAACTATGGAACATTCATCTTACAAACACGGACAGCAACTTTTTAAAAAATGGAGGAAACAGGGATATAGAAAGATCTAGAAGACTGAATAATCAGCCTGTGGAACCAGGGAAAGTAAATGTCTATTGCTTATGCCACTAAGTCTGTGATATTTTTTATGCAGCCCAAACAGACTAAGACACCTGGGATGTGGGACTTTGCCTTTTAAAGGCACACTAGTTTTGAAACACCCTTTCAGGTTGTATAGGACTGGGAGGTTTTTTTGGAACTTGGACTTTCAAGGCTAACACTAGAATGTCACCATGAATTGGTCACCCTACTCCCTACATACTGTGCTTCTCTTTCTAAATTGGAGGGGGGCTGTTTTTTATATCTGGCAACTCCATTCTAGAATGGAGATTCTATCACTCTCCCATGGGTTGGCCCTTGGGGTGGAAGCAAACAAGAGCTGATACTTCCTTTGCACAGGATGTGCTGCTTTCAGGAGTTAAAGTAGAAGGCTCCTTCATGAACCACACCTCATTGCTCCCATGACTGGTCAGACTGAGGAAATGATGAGAGATGTCTAAAATTATATGTATTTTCTGTTAACATATCTGGGCTTCTCTTGAGGCACCAAGGTCAACTTGATTATAGTTCTCTTACAAATGATCCCTCAGCGGTAGCTGCCTTGCTTGTAATTCAAAGTCAAGTGCTGCTCCTCGTCAAGTGGTTACCAGGAGATTGTGTAGGAGCCAACTCCCCACCTCCTCTGCCATGGCAACATGATAGTGTACTAGCCTTAATTATTTACTTAATCTTGCAAGAGAGAATCTTTCTAACCTTCCTTCTGCATAAAAAAACCTCATATGGTACCAGCCCACCACTGACTTTCCCTTAGTGATCTTGAGCTGAGGTGCTGTCATTCTTTCTCAGCTTCTCAAGGCTTTAGTGAGACACTTATGGAAGTAGAAATATACTTTGAACCCTCAAAAGCATAATAGCTCACTTAAATGGTTGTTTCTCAAATAGCAGGCAAAGTCATTGTCATATTCACCTGACTTAAAAGCAGGAAGGTGTTGAATACAGAATTGATAGAAATGGAGCTCACTAAGTGCCTCAGTTTCTCCATCTGTAAAATAGGGATGTACTTACTTGTAGGCTACTGTGAGAATTAAATGAGTATGTAAGGCCTTCAGAATAGTACCTGGTATGTAGTAGGTGCTGCATAAATGTTAATTTATATTATCATCATAAGTTACTCCAATTTATTTTAATTAATAACTTTAATCAAATTTACTTAACATAAACTGTTAGGACTGCTCTGGCTATAAATTGGCCTATGTTAATGCATCAGACTTGCTCCAAGTTTAATTGTCTTCAAATAGAGGTGGTTCCAGGGGCCTAAAAGGAAGTTTTCTGGACTTTCCCTGTCACCCCATTACTTGAATCTGTTTTCCCCCATTGGCTTCACTCTCCACTGGGCACTCTTGAAGCCTCAGAGTGAGCTCCTTAAATCCAGTTATCCCAGTGGAAAGAGGGGCTCTCTTTCCCAAGAAGTCCCACAAGGATTTTAGACTGGGATCTCATTGGACTAACTAATGTTACATGCCCATCTCTCAGCCAGTCTCTGTGGCAGAGTGATGGGACATCCTGAGAGGCCAGAATTGTGTCTCAGCTCCCCCCGTGTTGGAAGAGAGTGTGGCTGAGGGGGTCTGAGGACATGGGGTCACTCCAACCAAAACCACATTAGCTGACAGTAGGGAGGGAATCCCCAAAGGAAAGCCAGAATGTTATTACTAAAAAAGAGGGACAAGATGCTAGGCAGGCAAACAAACAACAGGTGCATAATGTGGTATCATTCCTAGTTTACTCTTGTCTATGTTAATGGATGTAGGACATAAATGTAAACAAGTTACATAGCTTAAATCAAGCAGTTTACATATATGTAAACCAGCTACATAGTTTAAAATCTAGTTTTAACAAGGAATTAAAAATTCAGAAGTCCAGGCCCTCCCCCCCCATAGAAATTCTGATTCTGTAGTCCTAGAGTGAGGCCCAGGCATCCATATTTTTATAAAAGACACCACTTCCTGCCCCTGAGACGCTCCTAGATTACTGAGAGACAAGAACCCAGATTGTGACAATATAATAAGAACTACAATGTATAATGCCTTTGTGGATGATGTGAGACACAGAAAATTGTTGTATGGGGGTGGTGGGAAAGCTGCCACTGTTTGTGTATTCCCCCACTAGACTATAAGCCCCTTGAGGACAGAAATTGTATGTTTTCATCTAAGTTTCTCTTAGGTCCAAGGGAGGCTTGGTGAGGTAGAATGAGATTATACTCTCTAAGAAAAATACAAAATTACTAAGACATAATAAGATAAAAGGATGAGTATTTGGAAAGAGAAGAGACACCATAACTCTACTGGAGGCTTGTAGATTCCTGTCCCTTTAGTCTGTCCCTCTAGATGAACACTGTCTATTGCTGACTGGTTCTACTTCCCCACACAGAACATTGTATAACCCAGCAACAACTGGCACTCCAGAAGCCCCTGTGAGTGAGGGGCCTCAGGCTTCAAATAAACCCTCTTCTAATGGAACATTTCTTCCCCAGCTCCCTCCTTGTGGGCACCAGTGTCAGTGGCTTTCACTATCTCACTTATGACACCACTTGTCAGGGTCCCTTGGTGGTTGCCACTTATCAGAGCCCAGGACCGACCAGGTCTCCAGCCCCTGCTTATCTAGATTTCAGATGTGGACTGCTATGGTGTTATCTTGCTCAGGAACAATTGCTCTTAGGTGCCTGAGGGCTATTTACTTTAGCAGATTGGAGAGAAAGAGATAGCATTTGAGGGTGAAACAGTCTTAGAAGAATAAGTCTTAGCAGTTTTTAGTAAAATTTAGTAATCTTCAGCAGAGAGACACCGTGCTGGCATTCTGGAAGCAGGAGAAGTAACAGAGTCAGAGTGAACAGTCCATGATAGAATGTGCATGCTCCTGACTGCCTTCTCCTCCAGCCTAATATAGAGTTGATGTGGTGATGCTTAACACCATGGGTATAGAGACTGCCAATTTACTAATTCTCTTGTCTCACAAGTACTCATGCTTGTTAAGAAAGCTAAGAACCTCCTCATGCCCTTTTCACCAAGGTGTGCCATTATGGAGCTACAGGTGTTTCTTATAACTTTCACTCCTCCTAGCCATAGGCTACATGGGCTGCTACACCCCAGGGTCACACAGCTGTCACAGTCTCTCCCTCCCTTGTTGTTTCAGGCCCAGGAGAGGTACCTGCGCCCTGTTGACAAGTAAATGACTGAGGCAAAGATGTCAATCAATGGAGGTCTGTTAAGCCAAGATTTTGAGGATGTGCCCAGGAAAAACACAAACCACATACAGGCTATAGCTGTTTTTTCCAAGGGAAAGTTGGAAACTTCAGCATTTTAAAGGCATACAGAGAGAAGGGGCCTTCTCTGCCTTTCATGTTCTTAGCAGTAAATGATGGCATTAGACCAGATCTCTTTTCTGAGGGTTGTCCTGGATCTAGAGAAATTGTTGCTTGTGTATAGTCAACAGATATTTAAAACCTCCAAATCTCAGATGAGAGCAAAGCAAAATCCACCACCAGAGTAGCAGTCAGGAAAATAAATTTACTTTTCACTTTCTTCTCTGGCTACTGAGGCTAGTGCATCATAACTTTCAGGCAACCAGCAAGTCACTGCGTCTAGGGACCTCATCAAGGTGGCTGATAGCCAGACAGCCACTTCACAGGGAGACTGAATATATATTTCTTTGCCATACGCTGACCTTAGCAAAATAACCAGAGACATTTTCCACAAAGGATTTGATGTAGGGTTAATAAAACTAGATGTGAAAACAAACTCATGCAGTAAAATAAAAGAAACCTTAGAGAATACAAATGGGGTGAAATGGTCTGACTGTTGCCACTCAACCAGGTTCGCTTTCCCAGTGCCCAAGAGAAAGCCAATATCCAGAGATAGCAGTTTACAGCAAGAGTTCATTCCATTATAGCACTTAGTGGGGTTACAACAGAAATTTCTCAAGTCTGCCTCTCTAAGATTTGGTGGGGAAAAGTTTTTAAAGACAGTTTGATGGGCAAAAGATTAGGCAATCGGGATCTGCTGATTGGCTGGTTTCAGGGTGAAACTATTAGTCCTTTGATATGGGCTGCTGTGTAGGTAGGTCAGTTACTAGAATGTGAAACCAGAGGGTTCAAGATCAGTTAAGACAGTTCCTTGGCCTAGGTGGACCAATCCACTGGAATGTAAAACCTAGAAGATGTCTCAAAAACTAACATTAGGCAGCAAACATTTACAGTCCCCCAACCACCACATTGGCTCCAGCAGATGCCAAAGATGATGCCTGAAGACCAGTATCCATCAGAACAGAGATTTCAGAGACAACTTTCTGAACCCTGCCACCCATTCCCCCCTCAACCAGGACTTTCCGGAGATAATAGCCCCAGTACCACCGGCAAATGTCAGAAACTGTTGTCTCTGCAGCTCCCTCACCCCCTCAGGGATTCAGAAAAGAATACCATGACCCACTCTATGACCACGGGCTCCGACACCTGCCAGGCTTCCCTGCACATGGGTTCCAGTCACCAACGGGTATCAAGCAGGAGCCCTGGGATTACTGCGTTGACTCAGAAGTGCCTAACTACCAGTCACCCTACATGAGAGGGGGTTATTTCTCCAGCAGCCATGAAGGTTTTTCATATGAAAAAGATCCCCGGTTGTACTTTGATGACACTTGCTTTGTGCCTGAGAGCCTGGAAGGCAAAGTCAAATGGGAGCCCATCATGTACCGGAAGGGCTCCCCTTACCAGATGCGAGGTTCACTTCAACTATGGCAGTTCCTGGTCACCCTTATCGACGACCCAATGCCCATTCACTGCCTGGACCAGCCGCGGCATGGAGTTCAAGCTGATAGAACCAGAGGAGGTTGCTCAGCATTGGGGCATCCAGAAGAACCAGCCGGCCATGAACTATGACAAGCTGAGCCGTTCTCTGCACTATTACTACGAAAAGGGCATCATGCAGAAGGTAGCTGGGGAATGATATGTCTACAAATTTGTCTGTGACCCAGATGCCCTTTTCTCCATGGCTTTCCCAGACAATCAGCGTCCATTCCTGAAGGTGGAGTCTGAGTGCCACCTCAACGAGGAGGTGTCCTCCTTGCCCCTGACCCACTTCGAAGACAACCCTGCTTACCTCCTGGACATGGATCGCTGCAGCAGCCTCCCCTATGCCAAAGGCTTTGCGTACTAAGTTTCTGAGCAACTGAGTGACCAAACCCAGTTCCTATTCAGGCAAATGAGGGCAGTGGTTTGTTTGTGGTTTTGGCTGTTTCTAACGCTTGCCCTTCAAGTATTATCCAGAGAACCTAAGCTGTCTCTGGATTGGCACCCTTAAAGACAGACCCGTGGCTGGGGAGTGGGAACAGGGAGAGGCAGAAAACCACCAAAAGGCTGGTGCCTCAACTCCTGATTCTGATGAGGTTTCTGGGAAGAGATCAAAATGGAGCCTCCTTAACCATGGACAATATATGCAAAGCAATACCTTGTTCAGGTTAGTACCCCCCAAATGGGACAGAGTGTGTGACAATCTGCATCGATCACGGACTACTAAATGCCTTTACACAGAAGGGCTCTGATTTGCACAATTTATTGAAAAAGAAGTCACAAACCCATAGTAAAGTAGGTAAGATAAGCTAGGGAGGCTCAAACCATTAAGGGTTAAAAAACAGATCTAGAAATTTGGAGAGCTCGTCCAGCTAAATCTGAAATGTCTTTCCTTCATCTAGCAAAAAGGGGGGCAGTCAGAACAGCTGTTACCCACTCCATGGTTCTCAAATCATAAACCATTGCTATCCTTGGGAACCTTCTGGCCATGTGATCACCAAGGAGTGCAAGCCCCTTTCTCTTCCTCATCACATGGCTGTGTGTGGATGGCTTTCATTTTAGGAGAAGGACAATTAACACTTTGATAGTATTTTGTTTTGCCTTGATTCAGGGGATTGTTTTGTTTTGGAAAAACAGTTTATAAACTGATTTTTATAGTTTTGATATTTAAAGCAAAAATAAAACCAAACCTTTTGGTAACTGTGCACTGTGTTCTTCAGCCAGGGGTGTGCCAACTTACAAAGACGGTGCAGCTTGAGAGGGGCTTTTCTGGAGGCTTCCCCTTAGCCATGTAAAAGCCCACTTTGTTGCCTGCTTTGTGCTTTCTGCACCAGACAACTGATGAAACATTTGCACCTGAGTTGTAAATTTTCGAAGTGAGCAGGGCAGCCTGGACACAAGCTTAGATCCTCTGTGTATAGTTCCCCATGTTCACTAACATGCCCTCTCTGGAAAGCATATGTACATAACACATGTCATGTCCAGTGGAAATCTGGTCACCTGGTGGGAACCCTAGGGATTCTTCCCTGGGCATGACTCTCCTCTGCCTTTCTGAATAAGAGTGATATTATCTATATTGCAGTACAACAGTGGTTCTTAAACTGTTTGGTTTCAGGATCTGCTTACACAGTTAAAAATTACTGAGGACTCCAAATATAGTTACCATATTACAAATGAAAACTGAAAAATTTGAAAAATATTTATTAATTCACATAAAAATAATTCTATCTCAGAATAATATAACTTTTTATGAAAACGAATCATATTCTCAGAAAAAAAAGGAGAGACATGTGGTAGTGATTTCCAGTTTTTCAAACCTCCTTGAGGTCTGACTTAGTTAAGATTGCTGAGTCTCACATCTGCTTCTGCACTCAATCTGTTGTGATAACTTGTGTTGGTTGAAGGACATGAAGATACACAGTTGGTCAAAGGAAGTGCTATTATAATAGCACTTTCAGATAATCGTGGATATTCTTCCATGATTGCACCAAAACTTGACAATTGATAGTTTCTTAAAAGTTAATTGCCATGGAGAATCTGAAACCATGTCAATGTTTTGCACTCTGTTACATTAAAACCCATTGGTCTATCTTGCATTGTTAATGATTTTGTGACATCATGCACTAGTCACTTGAAAAATATTGGTTCTCTGAGTTACGCAGATCTTCCAAATGTTGAAACATTTTGTTATACAATATTTTTAAAGTCACATTCATGAATATCGTTACCATTTGTTATCAGTAGAGTCTTTTTTTTTCTTTGAGATATGATCTTGCTCTCCCGCCCAGGCTAGAGTATAGTGGCAGGATCATAGCTCGCTGTAACCTCACAGTCTTGGACTCAAGTGATCCTTCTGCCTTAGTCTCCAGAGCAGCTAGGAATACAGGTATGTACCACCAAACCTGGATAATTTTTAAAAAATTGTTTTTGTAGAGATGAGGTCTTTGTTGCACAAGCTTGTTTCAAATCCTTGGACTCAAATGATCCTCTCACCTTGACCTCCCAAAATGCTTCTATGACCGTGTGAGCCCCATTGGGAAGCTATTGAGCTCACGGAGGAGGTTGTATGTTTTCCAAAATTCAAATTTTTGTTTGCAACATCAAATTTTGTGGTTAGCAACAAATACCGGTTCCTTAAAGTCATAAACTAATTTTGTTAATTTTCAAGAAACTGTCTTTACACAAAACTAATAGCCATAGTTTGTCTGCTAGACACTCTTTTAAGTAAAAGTGTAATTTCATGAAAAATATGGCTAGTTCAGCTCATAACTCAGTCACACAAAGACTTTCCTCAAGATATGTATCCTTTGGGATACAGCAGCAGTTTTCTATACAGATAGATCCATTCTTCTATACAAAATATTAAAAAGATGTGTTTTTTTTAGACAGAGCCTCAAGCTGTCACCCTGGGTAGAGTGCTGTGGCATCACAGCTCACAGCAGCCTACAACTCCTAGGCTCAAGCAATTCTCCTGTCTCTGCCTCCCAAGTAGCTGAGACTACAGGTGCCTGCCACACGCCTGGCTATTTTTTGGTTGTAGTTGTCATTGTTGTTGGCAAGCCCAGGCTGGATTTGAACCTGCCAACTCTGGTATATGTGGCTGGTGCCTCAGCTGCTTGAGCTATAGGCGCCAAGCCCATTAAGGACATTCTTAAGTGAAACTGGCTTTTTTATTTTTTTAACTGCAAGCATCGTATGGCAAAATCCCTGGAAATGCAACTGACTGCCATTGCCGTGATGCCTGCTAATAAGGCGTCTAGCTGTAGCTTTACCAGTTTTACCCACCACTGCTTTTGCACTATCATTGTAAATGTCAACATGGTGAAAAAGCAAATAACAGTTTGGTATTTAACTAAAGTTGATATGCACTGTCATGTGGTTTTTCTCTGGTTGCTAACTGTTCAAGTAGGCAAACAGTTGGGTCTTAACCAAGGCTGGAGTTCTGCCAGGTACAAGAAACACAGAGAGGACCACAGGGGTCAAGGGTGATTAAAAGAGAAGGCATACAGCAGGTACTTTAAAATTTATAGTGAGAAAGAAGAAATCTGGGAAGAAAGAGGACAGTGGAGAGTGAGAAAGTGGTATGCTCCATGGAAGAAGGGTGGGGTGGTGGTCCCAGTGGGGTGATTGCTTTGTAATGAAAGAGAGTTTGTATTTGTGAGGTATTGGGAAGGAACAGCACACCCTGTGAAGACCTTAGCAGACAGATAAGAAGTGGGAATACGTGGCTTTTTTCTGGCCTCCAATTTTTCCTATAACAGGAAACTTCAGTGCATGGAAATGGATTTCTTCCCTGCTCATGTATTCTTAGCTTAATTCCAGTCTGTTCCTTGCTCTGTGGACATATGACTCAGTGACATGAGCTGGGAAAAGTGGGACAGACTACTTTGCATGTTAATTTGAAATTGAAAAATTGAAAGTCTTTTTTTTAGATACAAGCAGATGAATTTTCTTCATTGAGTTATAAGGCATATGTTTTGAATAAGAACAGATTGTATTACTGATTCTCAAAAGTTGGCAAAATAATGGCTAAAGAGTTCACAGTTGTCATAGTCACCATTTTTGTCTAATGAGACAACTGAGATACAAATCTCCTGAAAAAATAATGGGTTTTTTGCATAATGCTCCGTATTTTTCTTAAGAATTTCCTTCCTTCATTTATTCATTAAGACTTTTAAATATATGGAGGGTCTCCTCTGTGACCAGGGGGGTCTCAGGCATAGACAGAAACAAAAGAGCTGAACCAAATGCATCTCCTTCATCCAGTTGGGGACATAGGCAAGGAAACAGCAAACTGTGAATTTCCTTGGCGAATTTCTCTACCTTGATTCTCCTAACATTTGCACTGTGTGTAGTTGCAATAGGCAACATAATAGCACTTCAAAGAAGCTACATCCTAAGCCTACATAGCTTAGGGACACTGCAGATGTGATTAAGTTCAGGATTCTGAAATAGAACAACCATCCTAGATTATACCGTTGGGCCATTGCAATCACAAAAGTCCTTATGGGGAGAGAGGAGAGTCACAGACAGAAGACACAATAATGAAACAGAGGTTAGAGTGATGCAGGGACATGGACCAAGAAGCCTCTGATTGAGGGGGAAAGCAAGGAAGTCATCTCTCCCCTAGGGCCTCCAAAAGGAATGTATCACCTGCCATCACCTTGAGTTTAGCCCTCTGAGACCCATCTTGGATTTCTGACCTCCAGAACTGTAAGATGACAAAGTTGTGTTGCTTAAAAATTTGCTACTGCAGCTGTAGGAATGTAATGCAATTGGGCACTGTCATAGGTCCTATTTAAATGAGGAAAAACCTGATGAAAAGTTTACATGACAGACCTCATACATTTCTGGAGATGATGCAAAACAATGAGACTACCATAGAGGACACTTTGTCATCATCCATAAAAGTCACCAATGTGTTTACTCTACTTATCCCTACCCTACAGATACGCCTCTTAGCACAAAACAGCACATGTTCAAGTTCATTCCCTGGAACCTTATTCTTTATAGTAAAATACTGGAAACATCAACATAAACAATCATACATAAACAATCATTTATCTCTAGGAGAGTAGTGAAATAAACTTCACAGTGGAATCGTATGCAGCTGTGAACAAGAATGAGAAGCTCTCTGTAGATTGATATAGAAAGATATTGAAGATACACTATTAAGGGGAAAAAGCACAGTACAGAACAGCATGTCTAATGTGCTACCTTTTATATACTTTATTTTTTAATTTTTAATTTTTTTTTTTTTTTTTTGTAGAAACAGCCTCACTTTGTCGCCCTCAGTAGAGTGCCGTGGCATCACAGCTCACAGCAACCTCCAACTCCTGGGCTTAGGCGATGCTCTTGCCTCAGCCTCCCGAGTAGCTGGGACTACAGGCGTCCACTATAATGCCTGGCTATTTTTTTGTTGCAATTTGGCTGAGGCCAGGTTTGAATCCACCACTCTCGGTATATGGGGCAGGCACCATACCCACTGAGCCACAGGTACCTCCCCGTGCTACCTTTTATGAAAGGGAGAAAATGAGAACATGTATTCGTATCTTCCCGTATTTGAACAAAGAAATACTGGAAGAACCCATAAAAAACTAACCAACATAGTCACTTTCAGAAGACAAAGATGTGTGGAATGTGGTGGTTGGGGCCAGGAGAGGGAGAAGTACATTTGTCAAAGTACATATTTTCATTACTGATTTTTAAATTATGCCGCTTTCTGGTCTAAGGCTGCACAATGATTATAACAGAAGCAGGAAGAGAACAAACAACAGTAGAGGCTGTGATGGGTCACAATGTTAACCTGGGTGTCACCTAGACTCCCCCTCTCCCTGCTGACAAAAGAAGACTGTTCTAAGGGGGCCCACTCAGTCCAGTTTCTACCCATCTGGCTAAGTCACACCCTTGGGATTTCAAAATGCAAACTTGGAAGGAAGGGGAAAGGAAGAGAAAAACTAAAATCCAAAGGCAAAGGCTGAGGAAGAATGGGGGACAAAGAGCTTTATTGGGGGAAAATGTATTTAAAGTATTTAAAGCACTCAGCAGGTGCCCCTTACTGAGCACATGTTCTGTGCCAGGAACTCTCCAGACTTTCTGTTTAAGTCCCTATGATATCCTGTGAGCAGAGATCATTATCCTCAGTTTATAGATGATGAAACTGAATCTCAGAGAGGTCGAGTGACTCACCTCAGGTCTCTCAGTTTGTAATCAAAGTTGTCTACCCGAGTTCTCTGTCTCCAAAGCTGGTGCTCTTGACCACCAGCTTACAGAGCCTCGAAGCCATGTCTTCGACGTCTAGCACAGTGCCCTTAGTGTTAAGACACAGTGTGTATGTTGTTGACTGACTAAGGTTAGGGCCAAGCTGGCTAAGTGCTTTTTTTTTTTTTTCCTTTCTTTTTTAAAACTTTATTTTTTTTTTTATAATTTTATTTAATCATAATTCTGTAAATTGGTGCAATAATAGGGCACGATTCATATAAATTCAGACAGGTTTTGATTGTACTGTTACAGATAGCCTTCATGGCATTTTCTTGATCACTATATAAAGACATTGATAATCTACACTTAATAAGTTTCACCAGTACCATGGTAAAATGCACTGTAGGT
>CAUYON010211507.1:0-15509 GCA_963573935.1 Arctocebus calabarensis
GGTTTAATACGCTAATCTACAAATTATGGATTTTAGAAAATCTAAATAGGCTTGGCGCCTGTGGCTCAACGGGCTAGGGCGCCAGTCATGTACACCTGAGCTGGCGGTTTTGAATCCAGCCTGGGCCCGCCAAACAACGACGGCTGCAACCAAAAACAAAATTGGCCGGGCGTTGTGGCAGGCACCTGTAGTCCCAGCTACTTGGGAGGCGGAGGCAGGAGTCTCACTTGAACCCAGATCGGAAGGCGTCGTGTAGGGAAAGGTGTAGTCGAAGGGGTGGTTGTGGCAATATAATCGCTTTTGCCCAGTAATTGTTGGTTGGTGTTTGCTGTTTTTCCACAGCACAATCTCAAGGGTTTCAGCTTTTGGCAATTTTTAAAAAAAAAAAAAAAAAAAAGAAAATGCCATGAAGGGTATGTTAAACAGTTTGATGAAAATATTTCAGATCGTATAGGAAACCAGTACATTGTACCCCTTGATTGCACTAATGTACACAGCTATGATTTAATAAAAAAAAATGTTTAAAAAAAAAGAATATCTGAACATGCAAGGGTGCCGGGGCTATTGACAGAGGCCACCAAGGGCAGCAAAAGCAAGCAAGCTTCATGGCTGCCAAGTTCATCACTGCCAAGTGGTGGTATGTGTCACCACTTTTTACAAGGAAATAAAATTATGAGTTCCCAAGGATCCTGCTAGAAGAAGGACTATAATCTATAGTATAAGAGTATTGTGGTTGTTCCCCAGTCTCAGTTTTGCCTACGTATATTTATTTATCTACCCACTCAGTGCCAACCATCCCTGTACACACTACATTCAAAAACTGCTGTGGATTGTGGAAGCAAAGGGTGCATTGTGTTTTATGCTTTCTGACAATTCTGTTTCCATTGTTTAGGCTCTCAACCATCACAGGCAACAGACTCCCAATTTGATGTAGTATAAGCTAAAAGGGATTTACTATAAAAATTCTGAGGCATCCCATGGAACTCAAAAACAGAGTAAAGTTAAGCCTTAATAAAAACAGAAACTAGGAACATCAACATCTCTAGGACATGCTCTTGGTCATCTCTATTTCTTCTACATAGTGTTTGATCTTCCCTCTTACAACAGACAGGAGTTCTTCTTATGAGAGCAAACATGCCTGCTACTGTACAGATAATTTTTTTCAGTTAATATACTGAGGATTTGTATGCATTTGTTGTGCATTTATAACCAAATGACTTACTGAAATGTTATTAATTCAAATTTTTTCTTATTGATTTGCTTGTGTTTTCCAGATATTTAAGAATCTCTTCTGCAGGGATAAGCATTTTATCTCCATGTTTGCCGGATGTCTAACTCATTTCATTTTCTTCCCTAATAGCATTGGTAAGCATCTCTAGAACATTGTCATATAAGAGAATTGATGGAAAGAATCCTTTTCTCTTTCCTAAATTTAATGAAATCCTTTTTATATGTCACCATAATGTGTTCTTATCCACCCTCAATAATTTTTTATTGACTACTGTGGCATCATAGAAAAGTACTTCATCTGTGTTCTCAGTTCTTGACACAGACACCCTAAGTGTCATTTGTTCTAATGAGGTGATTCTTAGGTGATCTCAAGGTAGTTTCAGGTTGGGGGCTGGTCTCCAGAAAGGCTGAGCCTTGATTAGAAGCCTAGAACTTTAAGCCCCATACCCAGAGGAGAGGGACTGGAGAATGACTTAATAATTTATCATGGCTATGTGATAAAGCCTATAAAAACCCCTAAATGATAAGGCTGGGAAATACATCCATGTGCTGTGAGGGTAGCACACCCCAATCCATGGGAACAGAAGATTCTACACTCGGAATCCTTCCAGATCTCACCCTATGTACCTCTTCATCTGACTGTTCGCTTGTATCCTTCACAATAAAGTAGAAAATATAAATTAAGAGTTTCCCTGAGTTTTGCAAGCTATTCCAGCAAATTAACAAGACTAAAAGGAGTGAGTTATGGGAACCCTGACTTTCTAGCCAATGGGACAGAGTGTGGGTAACTTGGGGACCTGATACTTGTGACTGACATCTGAAGTACGGACAGTCTTCTGGCACTGAGCCCCTAAAACCATGGAGTCTGATACTAACTCAGAGCAGTTAGTGCCAGAATCAAGGTGAATTATAGAACATCCAGCTGGTATCAGAATTAGTTTATGTCAGGAGGAAAAAAAAGAGTTTCTTGACTACAAATCTTAATAAGAAAATAGATGTAAAATTTTATCAATACATTTTCAGAATTCATTAAGATATTAATTTTTTGACCTGTTAATATAATAAGTAATAATTATGGACTTCTTAACATTGAATAATCACGTTATTCCTTATTGGAACCCCACTTAAAATATATTGATTTTTAAGACACCACTCAATTCTATGAAATAATGTTTTATTTAGGAATTTTGTATCTTTATAAATAAGGTACATCTGAAATTTTCTTGTGTTAGGTTTTTGTAGTCATGATATGTTAGCATTCTTTTCTTTCATCTTCTTTCCTGTCTGTGGTTATAGACCCTTTGTCATTTCTATTTTGAAATATCTGTAGTTTATCAGGGGTTATTTAAATTTTACATGAGCAAATGATTTATTTTATATAAATATTATGTATTTATATTTGTATTCGTTTACTATAGGGAATTGGTTCACATAATTATGAAGGCTGACAAGTCCTTACATCTACAGGGTGAGTCAGCAAGTTGGAGACTCAGGAGAGCTGATATTTTCGTTTGGGTCTGAAGGCAGGAACAAACAATGTCCCCATTTAAGACAGTTAGGCAGAAGTCTCTCTTACTTAAGGGAGAGTCAGACTTTTTGTTCTATTCAGGTCTTAAATTGGTTGAATAAGGCCCAGTCACTTTAGGGAGGGTGATCTGACTTACTCAGTCTTCTTATTTAAGTGTTTTTTTAATTATTATTAAATCATAGTGGTATACATCAATGTAATCATGGGGTACAATGTGCTGGTTTTATATACAATTTGAAATATTTTTATCAAACAGGTTAACATAGCCTTCACAGCATTTTCTTAGTTATTGTGTTAAGACATTTATATTCTACATTTAGTAAATTTTGCATGTACCCTTGTAAGATGCACCGTGGGTGTGGTCCCACCGATTACCCTCCCTCCACCCTTCCTCCCTGCTAATTTAAGTGTCAATCTCATCCATAAACACCATCATCTAGAGATTCTTAACCTAATCAAATCTGTAAAGACTTTTTTTTCCAGAAAGGTAATATTCACACAGGTTCTAGGATTGGCATATGGACTATCTTCTGGAGCCATCAGACCACTTGTTAAATATTTTTAGTTTTGGTTCTATTTGTAACAACCTGATCATACTAACCATACAGTTGTAGGATGGTCATAGACGCACAGGTCTCTGCTCTCCTCTCCCCAGGGCCGGGCTTCTTTCCCAGAGAAGCCAGGAATTTCAGCTCTTGCCTGTAGGTGGGGTTTGCGTGACTCAGCACAAAATTCACCTGGGAGGTTACAATATGTAGAGGATAATAACATAGACTCTGGGCCTCAGGTTAAGGCACTGTCACTTGCTAGCTGATGAATGTAGATATGTCATTTACTCTCCGTGGACCATAGGAATGAAGACTGGACATGTGACAAACTTTTTATGGATTTCCTGCTTGATCCTCCCCAAAACTCAAGTTAAGTGCCATTTTTAAACCATTTATTCATTTATGCTTGTTTTCAGCAACTACCTATTCCAGGTTTCAGCACTGTTGATACAGCAATAAACAAGGAAATTACTTTCTAGACAGATGTTAGGGAAACAAAGATAACTGCAGAGAGTAATAATGACCATGAAGTCAATAATTTAATAGAACAATATTATGACATGGAATGCCAAGGCACTCCTGCCTATAGGTGGGGTTTCCTGGAAGGCCTCACCTAGAATGTGAGACTTGAATGATAAGAAGAAAGCGTCATGTAGGACAACTTTCCAGGTGACAACAAGTTGATATATTCAGGAAACAGAAGAAGCCACTTGCAGATGGGGGAACTAAGATGCCAGGATATTAAGCATCTTGCCAAAGATCTTTATGTTGGTAAATTCAAGTTGAGACTTGAATAAAGAAGCTCAACCCCAGAAGCCTGAACTCCCTACTACCACACAAGAGGGTTTCCCTTCTCTTCCACATTGTGTCTTAACAATTAAATGAGGAACAGAAACAACAGCAGCACTGCCCACTTGATATTAGCTGGCACCATTGTCCTTTCCTGAGTGAACTATGGGCTTCCAGAAGAGCCTCCAGGCTAGCCCCTGGAAAGCAGAGGACCAGGAAGAGATATGCACTGATCTTTTCCAAGCCCCAAGGGAAGATGTCAAGGAGCAGTTGCCATCTGGCCCTTCTGGTACAGCCACCCACCTGTGCAGGGCCCCAGGCAACGGTGAGGTACTCAGGAAACAAACTTTAGGGAGGCACTCACTTTTCATGTTGATCCTGAACTTGCACAAGCCTAAGATTGAGAGCCTCCTTAAACAGAGCCTTACCTTAGTCCAGCCCTACACTTGTACCAGAAATAGGACATTACCCAGAATTCTTCAAGGTGCAAGAGCTTGTTATTCTGGTGACCTTCTACTGGCATCTCTCAGCTGTGTCTATAATGCAGGGGCTAGCGGGGTCCATTCCCTTCCTTCTAGGACTGAAGTCCCCAAGCACACCACAAACTCAGCCCATCGCAGCCAGAATAGAGTGCTGGCTCAGCAACCCCTCCATCCAGGTGGCCTCCCTGATCATGAGCTGACAAGGACTGTGTGTGTCCCTCGGGATGACAGCTCTTTATCACTGGATGTCACAGCATGAGCCAGGGGAAGAGGCAGATGATCAAACTGTAAAGTCATGTTTCCAGAAATGCCCACCAGCCTGCTCTGATGCCACACCTGGACCGCCAGCTCCTTTGCCAACTTCCCCATTATTCTATTATAATGAGCAACAAGCTCATTAATAACCCTTCCTCTTCTCTTTTTCCCTTCCTGAGTTCCAGCCACAGGGGGAACCAGCAGGTGCAAGGGGCTCACAATTAGTCCTCCATAATGCATGGTTGGCAAGAAACCCACTCTGAAGCTGGAACAACCAGGACCTGGTTCTGGGCAGTGTCTGCAGCCTCTGGAGTAATTAATGGCAGAACTGGAGGACCGAGAGAGAGTATCTTAACCCTTAGGAAGCCATTGAGCTCAGAAATGGAACCGCACTAGAAAGAAATGGCCCACTCTGGTCTCAGTCCTCCTGCCTATGTCTCTAATATTTCCCTTCAAGAAATCAGGCTGGCTTTACCACCTTGATGAAGATGCCGCAAGTCCTTGTGCTCCACTCTTTCTCTCACCTCTGCCTGGAGACTGTATATAGACACCAGGATGTATGTAGACACCAGGACCTTTACCAGCAAAGAGTAACCTGGAATTCAAGGGGAGAGCACAAGTTTAGAAGTAGCTACTACACAGACAAGGACGTTCTCAGCCTACAGCTGAGCACAGGGGACCATCCAAGGCATTAAACAGGTGCGGAAATCATAAATGTGCACTGAGCTCAACCTCCACTATTGTGTGGTTTTCTCCAGCAAAGAACAGTAAAGGTTGAGCAAGGCTGGCAAGGGAGTGTCTCCTGAAGGTCATGGGAATAGTGCATGAGTGTGAAGCCTAGATTGGGTATGGAGGGGAGTAGATCCAGGAAGTGCTGGAGGACTGACAAGTGTACAAACAAAAATATTAATGGGATCAGAGAAAGGTCAGAAAGGTAAGTCAGAGAGGCAGAAAGAAAGAAGGAGGAAGGAGAATAGAGAAGAAGCTCTTAGAACCTGAGATGCCAGAGGCCAAGAGTTCAGGTCCAGACTATGGCCATGGATGTGGGTAAGCTTCAACAAGGCCATCGCATTGCATGACTACCGGAATACCATTCACGTAAAATTCAATGAAGTCATGAAATATGGTGGCTGCAGAAGAGCAAATAGGTCACTGGGGATCAGGTAGCTGAGCAGCTGTGAGGGAAGGGACTGGGAGACCCACCTGACCCTGGACACAGTGAACTCCAGGGTGGAGAAGAAGCACATGGTGCAACAAAAGCATGGCCTGGTCCCCAAACAAGCCTGACCTCAAATCCAATTCCACCAGTCACGTATGATGTGTCCTTATAGCAAATCTCTTAAGCTCCTCTGGGTTTCTGGTGTCATATTGAAAATGGAATCAAGAGTTCTTAACTGCAGGGAAGTAATGAGAATTTAACAGATGGTTTATGTGTAGTAGAAGACTATTCTGGGGCTTGTGAGTTCCCAGATCTGTTCCCTCCTCTTGCCCAGCTCTGCTCTTCAGCCTAGAGAGAGTCAACCTCCGACTTGGCCCCAAGGTCACGGGTGCGCCAATAGGAAGTCCTGGGGTGGAGAGATGGAGACAGAAAGGTAGGAGGAATAGAAAATTTGGTTATTCTTCCATCACCTTCTTCCTCCCTTCCCAGGCAACCTCTCCAGCAAGAGAAGAACTCCTCCAAGGGTTTACCTCCAGTGAAACAAGACATTTATGGTTCCAACTTCCACCCCCAAACTCTGATAACCCCACCTTTTCTCTGTGTCTCTCCAGCCCGAGGGACTGTAGTGGCTTCCCACTATTGCACAAACTCTGATCACCTCACTCTTTCCTGTTTAGCTGTTCGACTTTTCCATTACCTGTATAATCAACTCCCTAATTAAATTCCTTCCATTTTAAATATTTAAAGTTCTCTCTGGTCAGCACCTGTGGCTCAGTGGGTAGGGCACTGAGGGTGGCAAGTTCAAACCTGGCCTGGCAAAACTGCAACAACAACAAAAAAAATAGCCAGGCATTGTGGCAGGCGCCTATAATCCCAGCTACTCAGGAGGCTGAGGCAAGAGAATCACCTAAGCCCAGGAGTTAGAGGTTGCTGTGAGCTGTGATGCCACAGCACTCTACTGAAGGCGACAAGTGAAATTCTGTCTCAAATAAAATAAAATAAAATAAAGTTCTCTCTGTTTTTCTTATTGGGCTTAACTGTTATAAGTGCCTAATACCACGCTTGGCATACAGGGGGGACTGAAATAGTCTATGGTTATTATAATTATGTTTAGATTATTATTAATTCTTAGTTTTGCAACACCTTTGAGAATGTGGTAATTATTCCACCAAAGGCAAAGATGGGTACAAGGTGGGCCAACTACCCGCCCTGTGCTGCTGAGGGCAGAAGTGGCTGATGGATAATTGCAGGGTGTTTTTTAACTTAGGCCTCTAAATCTCCC
This sequence comes from Arctocebus calabarensis, assembly GCA_963573935.1. NCBI lineage: Eukaryota > Metazoa > Chordata > Mammalia > Primates > Lorisidae > Arctocebus > Arctocebus calabarensis. The sequence goes on from CAUYON010211507.1 coordinate 7,274, forward strand.
ATCAAGAACGGTGACGGAGCGTTTGTCTTTATATCCCCAGGGCCTGGCACTGAGCAATTTCTCAAAATAATATTTATTGGACTGACTTGAAATCTTTCTGGTTACATAATCAAAACAGCATTTATTTGTAAGTCTGAAGTTTAGGTTGCAAAATCTCACTTATTTGTACACAGAAACTTTAGAAATTAGATATATATCAGGAGGGCCAGGGTTGGGGCAAGATAAGTGAGTCACTCATCCCAAGCACAGAATTTAAGGGTATTCAAGAAAATTCTGTATCAGGATGAGCAATATGACAATGCAATATTTTTTAAACCAAAATTAATGCAAAAAAATCCATAATGAAAAAATATCAAAATTTAAGTAAAGATATGGGTAGTATTACTGATTTTTCCTTTTGCCTCAGGCCCCAGCACAGTTCAGCTCATGTTGACTATAGCTGAGTCACTGCCTTCTATCATTTTTCACTGGGATGTCAGGAACTTGACGGGCTTAAGATTCAAGTCCCCACAAACACATACACATGCACACAGCTATCCGTGGTTGTTAGAACAGGGACTGTGCCTGTCCCATCTCCTGCTGCCACTTCACCACCTGAAACCGTGTCTAGCTCACAGTAGATACAAATAAACATTGGTTGAATGGATGAATGAATGAACCAATTGTCTCCTCTGCATTCTTGGTATTCTAACAGGGTCACCAAGAAAGTATTTTAACAATGTACCTCTAAAAAAAATAGTCCAAATGCACTAGGAATCAAAAAAAAGTAAATGGAAACAATGAAGCTCAATTTTTCACTGCAGGAATTAGCAGGAGATTGACAATGCCCTGTATTGACGTGGAAATCGAGAAAAGGATATTCCTATGCGTTACCACCAGGACGGCAAATTAATACTGTGTTTCTGGACAGCAATTTGGCAACAGTAACGAAAGCCCTTGAAAAGTGCATTTCTTTTGAGGAGCTATCCTACTTCAAAGAATGATTCTAAGGAAATAATTAGGCAAGTGCTAGAAGACATATCTTCCAAGGAGTTTCATCGCTGTATTGTTCATAACAGAGTTTGCAAACAGCCTGAAAGTCCGAAAGCATTAGACTTATTATTGTTACTATTAAAATATTAATAAATTAAGGCATCACACAGTAAACTATGCAGCCATTTAAAATAATGCAGCTTTTTACAAGGGTACATGTTAAATTTACAAATGTAGAGTATAAATGTCTTAACACAATAAAAAAAATTTTTTTAATAAAATAATGCAACTAAATAAAATAAAATAATATGTGTCCTCTCTTTATTTAAATCAGAATGATATTCTCAATGTGCAAATGAAATGAAGGACAAAGCAATATATACATGTGCAGTATAATTACCAGTTTGAAAATATATATGAAGAAACCTAAAAGGCTAAAAACAAATGGTGGTCATCTCTAGGTAGCAGAACATTAGATGATTTTAATTTTTAATGTTTCATTTCTCTGAATTCTCTATATTTTACACAACAGTCAACCATAGCTTGTATAATTCTAAAAAATAAAAAGTAACCTATTCCACGTTTTACACTTTGCTGGGTGAGTTTCCCATCAAGAGCTAGCTGAAATCTCTATTCTCACCCTCTCTGACTTTGTTGTCTGAATCAGGTCATAAATACTGTGCAGAGTCTTCTCCACATAGAAGAATCGGCTTCCCTCAGCCCATGTCTAATACTTTCCAGAAATGTCTCTGAGACCAGGGCGCCATTCTGGTACACTCAGATCACTTTCTAGCTAAGGTCCCAAATGTCACATTTTTTCAAATGGAAAGGCTGATCTTGTTTACTGATGGACAATAAACATAGCATGCCTCTGGCAGGTGTTTTTTCTTTGTGAAATGAGAACAAGCATTTATCAGCCAGGTATATGGAAAGACAAAATCAGTGGAAGAACTAATGAAGTGTATCCATCCAGACCAGCTAGGGCATGCCCCAGTAACAAACAACCCCAAATTTTCTGGGTCCAAACAACAAAGTCTCATCTCTTACTATGCAACACATCCACCATAGGTTCACTGGGGCCTCTGCTCCACATGATCCTTACACAAAGACCCAGGCTGAGGGAGACTCCAGCTCCATAATTTCACGTTGCCAAAGCATGGGAAAGAAAACTCAGCACCTATCACTCTAGCTCTTAAAGCTTCCATCCAGGAAGGGGTCATGGCACTTTGCTCTCATCTCATTGGCCAAAACAAGGCGCATGGCCACACCTGAATTGAAAGGGACAGGGAAATTCAATCCCACCATGTGTCTAAGAGCCTAGAAGCCAGACATATTGGCAAAGACCATAAATAACTCCTGCAGTAGGCATTTGTAAGTATTTTGGGCACAGGAAAAAATTCTTCTTTTTTTTTGGAGACAGAGTCTCACTATGTTACCCTCAGTAGACTGCTGTGGCTTCACAGCTTACAGAAACCTCAAACTCCTGGACTTAAGCGATTCGCTTGCCTCAGCCTCCCAAGTAGCTGGAACTACAGGCACCCACAACACCCAGCTATTTTCTTGTTGCAGTTATCATTGTTGGGCTGGGCTCGAACCCGTCAGCCTTGGCGTATGTGGCTGGCACCATAACCACTGTGCTATGGGCACCGAGCCAGGAAAAAATTCTTATTTCAAACCTGCCTCTATGGTGGACAGGCCTACAATGTGTCAGGCATTGTGTGGTAGGTAAAATTGTGGTAGGTAAAATTCACAGTGGAAAATCATTTAAGTAATGTTTACCAAAGCCACACAGCTAGTAAGAGCTAGAGCCAAGATTATTCCATGAATCATACCTTGTTTATTGTGTCTTTGCCTGTTTATGTTATTCCAAGGTTGCTTATCTTCTACCAGCCTGTTTCCTCCTCATCTTCCAGAAGCAAAATATTGAATACTTGGGATTCTTTCCATAGGAGTGATGGACTGTCCCTGCAAGGGCAGACAGAAGGGGTCTGTGAGGTGGGGCAGTGTCTTGTCCAAGGTCTGGCCAAAGACGGTGCCTGGAGAAGCCCAGGAGTGACCTGTCTCCTGTGTTCACAAGACAGGGGTATGGAGGGTGTCCAGTATATTCCGCAGGACACACCTGATCCCTGGCCACTCAATTATTAGAGACTACATGTCCCCTTATTCAACTATAGGAAGATACATGTCCACTCACTCAGTTAGTGGAGGGGATGTGTCATTGTCCAAGTGTAGCAGACAAGTCCTGATAGGCTGCACCCATACACACACACCACCTGCACACATGTGCACAGGTATCTTAGACAGTGTGCCAGCTTGCACGCACATCGTAAACACACATGCTGGGTCTGTGCCACACGCAGCTCAACTCAGGCAACATCCACACATATGTAACCCAGTCGCATGATTTGTAGCCACCCACGTGCACCCATGATTTGTGGAACCATATGAAATTGCTCTTTTATTGGCAATTTCATGTGGCTCAAACTAATGCACACATAACTTTATAAAATCACACTATTTCATGCATGTACACACACCACACGAGTACACACACAGCTCATACTGGCGACACACACATACACAGCATGGACAGGTGACTGTCACACACACAGCTTGCTGCTACTTGTCTCCCACCTATTGCCTGACCCGGGCACAGGCTCCATGGCAGTGAGTTCAATCACTGAATCACTGTCACCGCCAAGGCTGCTATCACAGCTCAGCTCTAACCATCCGAGACATCAGTCACTGGGGCTCGGCGGCAGTGGCCCTGGCTTTACCCAGCAGCTGTGCTCACTGTCCATGCGGCCCTGCCCATCCACTCAGCCTCGTCTGTAACCCCAACACCCCTTTCTCAGATACCCTCGCCCCCTTGCAGAGCTCGCTGGCCACCCGTGAAAAGGCTGCTTAGAAGTTGTGGAAGCTCACTGTCTGCCTTAGACGCCCCAGCCCCATCCTAAAACTCTGCACAGACACACAGCAGCTATGGGGACTGGAGGGCCAGAAGGTGACCATCAAACACAGAGGAGATTTCTGGGGCTCAGAGCTGCCACAGGTGTACATGAAAATGCTTCTTAAGCTCTAACTGTGTGTCAGGCCCTCCAGGATATGGGGATGAACAAAATCAGATGCTGTCTCTGCTTGTATGGTTCTCACTTTCAGGGGTAGGGGAACAAACTCTTTTTTTAATTACAAATAAATACAAAATTCCATCTCTAAGAAGTGGTGTGGAGGAGAGGCACATGGTGCTTTAACATATGACTCCAGATTTTCATCTGTAGAATAGGACTATTATAGTACCCACCTCCTAGGATCGACGTGAGGATTAAATGAAGCAATATGTGTAAAGTACTTATAATGGGGCTTGATGCAAAGTAAGGGCCATATATTGTTAGCTCTTTTATTATAGTTAGGTTATTCCATATAGAGGAAATTAACATAGAGATATTAATAAGGGGCTTCCAGATGAAAGTGTCCACTGAGGAGAAATTAAGAAGCTGAAGGGGAGAGGTCAATGAGAACATCATGTGCAAAGGCCCTGTGGCAGGAGAAAGCATGGGCCATTCCAGCAGCTAGCAGAGCCTCACATGGTTCCAGTGCAAACAGTGAGAAGACAGCTGCCCAGCTTGAGGCTAGAGAGGTTGACAGGTACCAGACTGTGCAGGGCCTTGAAAGCAGTGGCAAGAAGTCATCAAGTATGGGACATAAGCTAAGTGCAGTGGAAGGCACTAGCAGAGTCATAAGCAGAGAGTAATACAGTCATGTTTTCATGTTGAAAAACAACTCTGGATGAAGAGAACAGATTGAAAGAAGACCATGTCAGCCTTCAATGAGACACCTGCTGGCACGTCTAAGCTATGTGATTCTACTAGTAGCCATTGCTAAAAACTCACTGGCATAGGCTGCCAAAGGGAAGAAACATGACCAGACAGTTCCAGGATGAGATTAATTCATTGGCAGATTGGCCTTCCCAGTTTATAGAGGAGCATAGCAAGGCTGTGTCTGTAACTATGGGGGGTGAAGACCCAGGGTAGGAGTGTCTGGGTAGAAGAGGCTTTGGGTCCATCCAACAGGCAGAAAAGTCATGACTCCAAAACTTGAGTATTTTGGAGTAGGACCTAAGAAGCAAGTGGCAATGGAAGTCCTGGATCCTGGGGGATCCTGGGGAAAGTTCCTGATAAGAACAGAGCTGATGTAGGCTTAATGGGCACAGTGAGGGGGGATAGGGCACCCCTCCTGGGGGCGGGCCACAACTACAAAAGGAACTATATAACAAAAGCAAATATTGTAACCTAATGTTTTGTACCCTCAAATTAACCAGAAATTAATCAATCAATTAAAATTAAAACCTTTAAAGTGCAATCAAAAAAAAAAAAAAAGAACAGAGCTGATGGATCTAAACAGGCATCAGAACTCCCACCAGCAAAGACCAGCAAAAAAGGCAGAAACCTGAGTCATCCAGTGCTCCCCTGAGGGTGACAAGTATCTTTTGTCTCATACGCATGTTCTGAATGGCTGGGAGAAGCTGCCTGAAACTCTATGTTGAGAAGAATTCTGAACTCAAGCGTAGACTCGGTGAGAAAGAGTGTTGTGATTTATTAACACGCCTGTCATGGGTGTAAGAGGTAAGAGCTAGTGGAACACGTATCATAGATTTACCAACCTCTGGGCTATGAGTGTATTCATCTAAACTCTTGTGGTTGTTCAGGGACAGAACCATAATTCAAAATAGTTTAAGCAGAAAAGAAAAAGGTTGTAGGTGGGAAGTCTAAGGATATAACTGGTCCAACATACAGCAGAATCCATGTGATATTGTCAGAACTTTATCCCTCCCTCTCAGTCTCTTGACTTTTCCTGTCTCTTCTTGATTATGTCCTTAGCCAGGCTTCCCCCGCCTGGAGGTGACCAAGATGGTCAATGGCAGCCCCAGCCTTGTTATGTCCATGAGGCTACATTCTAAGAAAATCAACATCATCTTTCGTGGTACAGCCAGCAAAAGTCCCAGTAAAGACTCTGATTGGCCTGGCCTGGATCATACGCTCCCCCCAACCTGGATGAGAATTGGGTCAGCTTCCCCAAAGCCACATAGGGCTGACCAAGATATTTATAGAAAAAGGGATAGGTCGTTTCTGAAATGACAGAAGCTGGACAGACCAAAAGAAAATGTAAGTCCATTCAAGATTTATGTGTCAAGAAGGCTAATTTCTAGGCTGGCCCACTGAACATTCCACATATTCCTCCCATAGCTGCTCGGTGAGAGGAAGCTTAGCAGGGTTAGGGTGGAGACAGTGGAGACACGGGCAACGGTTACTTGCACCGAATTTTCAGGGCACCATAGTTGCCAGAGGATATGAAGCTGAGAAGTTGGTAGGAAGAGAGGTTCTAAGGACCAGAAAAGAAAATCTTAGCATGTCACCAGACCAAGGGGCTCTCAAGGAGCTATGTCAAGTCCAGCTTGGAGTAGGGACAAAGAGAGAAGAAAGCAGAGGTCAGGCAGGGGGGGTAGGGAGTGAGCAGAGGGGCAGTTTTAGTGACTTCCTAGGGGAGGCATGCTCTCCTGCCTGGCTTTTACCTCCCTGTCCTTTCTCCTGGTTGAGGCCAATGTCATTCCTGTCCCTGGAATTCTACCTATAATGATGTCTCCAAGGTATTATTCCATCAGTCCACCCATCCCCCAGACCATCAACCTCTCCTACAGCACCGAGTCCTTTCTCTTTATGTATAAAACAGACACAAGTGTCTCCATTCTCAAAAAAAAAAAAAAAAACTTTCCCAGATTCTGCATTTTCTTTTATCTATAGTAGCATTTTCTGGGGTATATGAGGTGTGGTCCACAAACTGGTTACTGAGCCTATAAAAACCGAAATTGAGAGCAAATGTTTAGAAACCTTAATAACAATTTGACAGCACTTGATTGCTTGCCCATTGAATCTAATAGTAAAAAGTAGTCCTGAGGAATAAAGGGAAGCCCAGAGCCGGGCGCAGGGGCCAGCTCAGCCCCTCAGCCCACCCCCTCACCCCGTGCTCACAGCTCCCCAGGTTGATTCCCCCCAAATCCGCAGGGAAGACACTGAAGTGGGAGCCACAGCCTTACTTTTTCCCACCTCCTGACAGACAAGTGGAAAGTATGAAATTAAGCCTTGGGAGTAAACAGCCAGTGAAGACTCTCCAGAGGCACAGAAAACGCCCCACCACCCAGCAAGCTGGAGAAGTGACCCCCTGCAGCTGGGTACTCCAAGGGGAATAATAATATATATCACCCCCCACCCTCACCCTCCAGGGAGGGCATCAGACCTGGCGGAGGACATTCGGTCAGCTCCCAGGAAGACCAAGGGCTCACCACCGTGGAGCTGATGTCCTCAGACTACAGACGTACCAGCAGGACACGACGTGCTCCCTTGATGCCGGGCTCCCCAGGGAGAAGGACATCGTGCCCCAATCCTGCCACGCGGAATGTGAGGCTCAGGATGCCACATGCTCCCTGCACCTGGTCAGGGCCCCACAATGAGAAGCATTGCCCCACCCCACTTTCTCCTGCCTTAGGAGCAGATGGTGGGGAGCTCCCTCCAGCCCAGATCAAAATGAGTGAGAACCTTCCTGGTGGCCAGCACCAGTCTCAGCAAAGGAGTCATCTGGGCGAAGAAGTCTGACAGGGAGGAAACTGAAGAGGCATGGGGGGGACATTATGCCAAGGGGCCACAGGGGCAGGATGGGGTGGGAAGGAGGGAGGCCAGAGGGAGCCAACAAGGCTCCTAACAGGGAAGAAAACAAAACTCAGCGGGCAGAAGAGGATGGGGACAGCACTTCCCACTCTAAGACCACTTAGGGAAAAAGAGGCCTCCAAGAGACAAAAGGTCCAGGATGAGAATCTGCAGCAGGAGATGAAATGGGAACTACAGAACTGAGGACCAAACCAACACTTGGGAACTAATAAATAAAATCAGAAACGGTACAGAGCAAATGGGACAAGGCTGAAAGCCCAAGTTCCCAACACTGAGGATGACGGACAAAGCCAAGGAGATTACAAAGGCAAGAGTACTTAAGAGAGAAGTTCATCGCCAAAGGACCTAATAAAAGGATATAAAGGGCATCTCTTTTTTTTTTTTTTTTTTTTTTTTATTGTTGAGGATTCATTGAGGGTACAAGAAACCATGTTACACTGGTTGCATTTGTTAGGAAAAGACCCTCTTACAATCGTGTTTTGCCCCAAAAAGGTGTGGCACACACCAAGACCCCAAGACCCCACCCCCCTTTACTCCTTCCCTCT
>CAUYON010211511.1:0-13366 GCA_963573935.1 Arctocebus calabarensis
CCAGCTACTAGGGAGGCTGAGGCAAGAGAATCGCTTAAGCCCAAGAGCTGGAGGTTGCTGTGAGCAGTGTGACGCCACGGCACTCTACCCAGGGCGATAAAGTGAGACTCTGTCTCTACAAAAAAAAAAAAAAAGAAAGTGTGTGAAGCTTCAGGTGCCCCAACTTATTTAATGTGCAAATCCTCTCATTACAATGAATCAAAGAGTGAAATGAGTACCTCTTCTATTAGCAAGCTCAATCCTAACAAGCAACTTCTTGGGACTTCAACAGAGATTTTTTTTTCTTCCACTGGTGTGGCTATTCTCGCTTATTTGTTCACGCTGTCAAGGCTTTTAGTTAAGTTTGAATTGATAACTAGTATATAATAATAACGCATATGGATCGAATACAGTACTTCCTATGTGGCTACTTTTCCCCCATGTGTCATTTTATTCTCACAGTTAACTAAACCGTGGCACAGAGAGGTTAAGTACCAGAGGCAGGATTGGAACCCAGGAATTCTTTCTGGTTCCAGGCTCCTCGTTCTATAAGAGTAAATTGAAAACAGTGCTATTTTTATTGTCATGGCTCTCTGATAAAAATTATTTTTCCGCTGCCAATTTTTTTTTGATACAGAGCCTCATGCTGTCACCCTGGATAAAGTGCAGTTGCATCACAGCTCACAGCAACCTCCAATTCCTGGACTCAAGCGAGTCTCTTGCCTCCACCTCCCAAGTAGCTGGGACTACAGGCGCCCGCCATAACGCCCGGCCATTTTTTTTTTTTTTTTTTTTTAGTTGCAGCCGTCATTGTTGTTTGGCAGGCCGGGCTGGATTCGAACCTGCCAGCTCAGGTATACGTGGCTGGTGGCTGGTGGCTGGTGCCTTAGCCTGTTGAGCCACAGGCGCCGAGCACCGCTGCCAATTTTTTAAATCTCTTCTCATTTTCTAAGACTGATTTAACTCTTCAGCGTCCACTTAAATTGCACTACGTTACTCAAGGTAAAAAAGTAAAGCTTTAGTTGTCTTCACCTGCACACATACCGCTCTGCCCATAATTTTGCAATCCAGTTCTGCCTGATTCTAAACTGCAGTCTCTCGAAGTCCCTCTCTCGGAGCTTTTCTGCCGAGGGCCTTAAAAAATGACTTTGGAATCTGGATAGTTATCTTTCCATTCATCCTCCCTCAGAAAAACAACTATACTTAATTATACTTAGGACCACTGAGAACAAGACAGAAGTCACTGGGTAACTTGAAGACAAAAAACAAAACAAAACGAAACAAAATAAAAAACAAACGGGAGAAGGTGTGGGAGGATGCTTGCCCCTAAACATAAGGTATAAAAGGGCAGAGAACAGCGGGGAAAAGGACCCTAACGAAGCGGGGTGCGGGGCAACATGAGACCACACGCTGGGCGCTCCACCCAGGGGGTCCGGGTCCTTCTCCTTAGAGGTGACGTGTCCTCGGGCTCAACCCTCCTCCAGACACCTCAACCTCCTCCTCCTCCTCCTCCAGCCTGCCCCCCCGGGACCCGCGAGCCCCCTCCCGGGCCGGAGATAGTAAGCCCTGCCATGGAGGATCCCGAAGAGGCCCCAAGGCGGGGCGCGGAGGCCGCCGCCAGGCCCGAGCTGCTGCTGCGGGCGAGAGACGGCAGTTGACCGAGCCCGGGCGGGTCAGGAGGTGACGGGAGGAGGAGAGAGGAGGAAGAAAGGGGGGCTGGGAGGTAGCGTCCGGTCCATTGGCGCAGACAGCTCTGCCAAACCTCCGACTTCCCTATTCCGGACGCCGCCGAGAGCCCCACAAGGCGAGGAGGGGAGTCCGCCGGAGCAGAGGGGAGAAAATTCAAAACGAGTCTACTCAACCTCGTCTTGGCTCCGAGGTCCCGCCATGGAGACCAGCACAATGCGCAGGCGCACCCCGCAGAGGGAGCTCGCTGTAGTCCCACGAGATTAAGACCACTATCGGCCACCGTCGCCAGTTTCCCTTCTGATTCGTTCTTTTTTTTTCCCCCCCGTATTTCCGCTCCTCGCCCGTATCTAAAATCTGAGGCTAAAGGCGGAGAACCCCGGAAAAATCTTGGCAGAATGAGGTTTCGATTGGGAATATTCATGAGAAAATAAATCTGGCAAAAATTTAATCAATAAAGGCAGAGGACATTTAATAGGTATCTGAGTAGAGTTAGGAAGATTTAGTGCAAATAAAATATTCTTAGGGAAGCATGGCAAAAAGACTACAATTCCCAGTGGTCACCGCGACCGAGAAGTGATACTTTCTGGGAGTTGTAGTATCTAGAAGCTATGTTTGAAGTATCAGGTTCGCAACAACGTCCTCAATTTTTTTTCGTTTTTAAAAGCCTATTTGAGTTGAATCTTTCCTTATTCTTCTAATCTATCACAGGACTAAAAGGAAAGAAATCTACAAAAGATGAAGGAGACACACTGCCTTTAAAGTTTTTCCGAATCGATGATTCCTAAATCTAGGAATAGGTAATTGACGTGTGTGGGCGGGGCATCTGCGGAGAAGCGGCCTCGTGGTACCTTATGCGGAGGAGACCGAAGGAACGGAGGCGGAGGCCCTCGTTAGACTGCTGCTTCTCGCTTACCTGTGCAGCGTAAATTTTGAGCTTCCTCTTTGTAGTCCTAAGAGATAAGAGCTCCGTTCCCTGACTACTAACCCAAACGTTTCTGTGGACCACTCGCCATGGCTCAGCTTCAAACACGCTTCTATACTGATAATAAGAAGTAAGTAAGCGTCTCACCCTTATATCCCTTCCCTAGGGTCCTTTTTTTTTTTTCTTGTGACAGAGTCTCCCTTTCTTGCACCCGGAAGAGTGCTGTGGCGTCATAGCTCACAGCAACCTCATATTCTTGGGCTCAAGCGCCTCAACCTCCCAAAGTAGCAGAGTCTACAGGCGCCCGCCACAGTGCTGGGCTATTTTTTGGAGACGAGCTCAAGCGATCCACCGACCTCGGCCTCCCCCAGAGTGCTAGGATTACAGGCGTGAGCCACCGCCCTCGGCCTTCTCGGGTCCTTTCCTACACAAAAAACATTTTCTGTGGGCTTGGAGATTCCTGGTTCTCTCTTTCTCTGCTGTCAGCTCAGTCCTCCCTCTACCCCCGTCCTCTTTTTTTTTTTTTTTTTTTTTTGCCGGACTCCTCGCTTCAGCTGGTTATCCACTCAAGTTGAAATCCCTGCCTTGCAAGGGTTCCTCAGAGCCTTACTGTTCTCTGAAGTCGCCGTTCTGCCCGTCTTTGCGAGCTCTTTATAATCTGAATTATGGATGTGGAGGGGATTGAAGGGCTTCAAGTTTGCAAATGAAGCATGCCACGTGAACCACACTTATATGCGTAATGTGACAATGGGCCTTGGCATTAAGGGCCTTCTGCTAGTGGTGTTTCAGTTTGTGAAAACACTTTTAAGTAGGTGATAGAAAATTGTTTCCTTTTTAAGTAGATGATAGAAGATTGTTTTCTAAACCATGTTAGAAAGTAGAGCTCTGAATAGGGAGGTGTAGGATTGGTTTTTGCTAAGAGTGTGAAGTCAATTCAGGTACCGATTTGAGTATTTTTTTGTATACCTTATACAGTGTTAAATAAACAAATGCACTATGATTTATCATGTATTTATATATAAATAAGTTATTTGGCTCGGCCCCTGTGGCTCAAGCGGCTAAGGGGTCAGGCACATACACCTGAGCTGGCAGGTTTGAATCCAGCCTGCCCCGCCAAACAACAATGACAACTGCAACCAAAAAATAGCCGGGCGTTTGCAGTCCCAGCTGCTTGGAAGGCGGAGACAGGAGAATCGCTGGAGCTCAGGAGTTGGAGGTTGCTATGAGCTGTGATGCCACAGCACTCTACCCAGGGTGACAGCCTGAGGCTCTGTCTCAAAAAAAAAAAGTCATTTGTATGTAAACCTAAACATATGCCACTTATGTATATAGTGTATAGTGGCTGTGTTGCAGAGACTGGTCTTGAACTCCTAGGCTCCAGTAATCCTCCTGCCTTGGCCTCCCAAAGTTCTGGAATTACAGCATGAGCCACCATACTCAGCACATAAATCAATGCACACTTACATACTTAGCTTTAATACTTCTCAAGGAATGTGGTAATGCACTAGCATATGCACTATATTTTTTGTTTATTTATTTTTTTGGAGTTTTTGGCCAGGGCTGGGTTTGAACCCACCACCTCCGGCATATGGGGCCAGCACCCTACCCCTTTGAGCCACAGGCGCCACCCAGCGCTATATTTTTTATTTCAAGTTTGTATTGAGCACTGTATTTTTTAAGAATTATATTTTTTAAAGTTTTTATTGAGATAATTGTTAATTCACATTTAATTTAAGAGATAATAGACCACTGTGTTTTAACCCCTGAAATAAATAGATAAAGAGGAGGGTGTATATATTTAGGTCCTCCAAAAAATAACAAAACCTAGACATTACAATTCTTGCTGCTTCTTTTTTTTTTTTTTGCAGTTTTTGGCCGGGGCTGGGTTTGAACCTGCTACCTCCGGCATATGGCGCCGGTTTCCTACTCCTTTGAGCCACAGGTGCTGCCCTCTTGCTGCTTCTTTTAGTTAGCATGTTTTGGTCAGTAGAGTGAGGGTTAGAAGTAATATTATACATAAATCTATATATGTAATTCATGTATACATATGTATTTATCTGTGAGAAAATTATGGTAATTCCTCATCTCCCGCACGGTTTACTGACAAATAGTAAAGGAAGAAGCAAATATTTTAATTTCTAGGTTTGGTTAATTTTTGCAGGACCTAAATAACTGCTTCGAGGAGGGGGTAGCAAATATATAGTTATCTCCTTATTATTCAAAGTATAGTTTGAGGACCAGCAGGATAATATTTGCAGAATTGTGCAATCCTCACCACAGTCAATGTTAGAACATTTTTCATTGCCCTTTAACTATCACCAGTCAATCCCTTTAACACTCCCAGGCCTAGGCAACCTTACTGATCTACTTTCTGTCTCTGCAGATTTGTCTCTTCTGGACATTTTGTATAAAAGGAATTATGTAATATGTAGTCTTTTGTGATTGGCTTCCTTCACTTACTATGATATTTTTATGGTTCATTTATGTTTTTATTTCTCCAACATATATACTTAAAAGTGGAGTTCCTGGATCATATGGTTAATTCCACGGTTTACTTTATTTTTTTTTGAGACAGAGTCTCACTGTGTTATCCTCGGTAGCGTGCTGTGGCGTTATAGCTCACTGCAATCTCAAACTCTTGGGCTTAAGCGATTCTCTTGCCTCAGCCTCTCTAGTAGCTAGGACTTCAGGCGCCAGCCACAACACCTGGTTGTTTTTTGTTGCAGTTGTTGTCATTTAGCAGGCCTGGGTCTGGTTTGGACCCACCAGCCCTGGTGTATGTGGCTGGTGGTGTAACCACTGAGCATGGGTGCTGAGCCCCAGGTTTTACTTTTTGAGTAACTACCAGACTGTTTTCCAAAGCTACTGCATCATTTTACATGACCACCAGCAACAGGTGTGGGTTCCAATTTCTCCATACTTTCACCAACGCTTGTTGTGATCTTTTTTTATTATAACCACCTTAGAGAGTGTGAAGTGATATTTCATTGTGGCTTTCTTTCTTTTTTTTGTTTTGAGACAGTTTCACCCTGTAGCCCTGGGTAGAGTGCCTTGGCATCATAGCTCACAGCAACCTCAAACTCTTGGACTCAAGCAATCTTCTTGTCTCAGCCTCCTGAGTAACTGGCACTATAGGCATGCACGACCACACCTGGCTAGGTTTTCTATTTTTAGTACAGAGAGGGTCTCACTGTTGCTCAGGCTGGTCTCTAATTCTTAAGCTTAAGCAATCCACCTGCCTCTGCCTGCTAGAATTACAGGTCTAAGCCACTGCCCCTGGCCTTCATTGTATTTTGATTTGCTTTTCCCTGATGACTAATGATAAGCATCTTTGCTTGTACCTATTGGCTATTTCTGTATCTTCTCTGGAGAGTTGTCTGTTTAAATCTTTTGCCCTTGGGTGGCGCCTGTGGCTCAGTGCGGGTTCAAACCAAACCCTGGCAAAAACTGCAAAAAAAAACCAAACAACTTTTCCCCTTTTTTTTTTTTTCTTTCTCTTTTTGGAGACACAGTCTCACTATATTGCCCTGGGTAGAATGCTGTGGCGTCACAGCTCCTAGCAACCTCAAACTCTTGGACCCAAGTAATTCTCTTCCCTCAGCCTCCCAAGTAGCTGGGACTACAGGCACCCGCCACAATGCCCAGCTTTTTTTTTTTTATTGTTGTTGCAGTTGTCATTGTTGTCTTAGTTGAGCCAGGCTGAGCTCAAACCCGCCAGCCTCAGTGTACGTGGCTGGCAGCCTAACCATTGAGCTATGGGTGCAGCCTCCTTTGCCCATTTTAAAAATTTTCTTTTTATTATTCAGTCATAAGCATTCTTAATATATTATAGATACATGTTTTTTATCATATATATGATTTGCAAATTATCTTCTTATATTTTCTCTTAAAGAGTTTCCTAATCTGCCTTTTGTCATGTATTGTCTTAAGTGAGTCTTTTCTGGGTAGTAAGAAAGCTCTAACTAAACAAAATTCTGATGATGTCATTTCTCACTTGGACTGCGACAGTAGTTCACTGTCCACGAAATAAAGTAAAACCTATTTCACACATTATATACTTCACACAATATATAAAGCACCCTACGTACATCTCTTAGCCTTATACTTGGTAACTAAGCAAAATTGTACTTTCTGGAATAGATTGGGTGAGCAGTTTAATAATTCCTAGCTATTTTAATATTTTCTCCACATTCCCACACTCCTCTCTGCTTTCCCCTCCCTCACCTGGCAAAACTCACTTTTCTAGATATAACTTAAGAATCATTTTTTTAGGGTATCCTTTCAGACCCTGCTCTGCTCTCCTTTTCTCTGATTGAAATACTGCTCTTTTATTCTCTATATTGATTGAAATATTGCTATTTTATTCTCTATACATATCACTTAGGATATATAGCTTCATTGTATTTGATTACCAGACTAACCTTTTCTGAAAACTTCTGAGAACTTGTTTACTTCATGCAGCAAAATGTCTGGCATATTGTAGGTATCCAATAAATACTTATTGAATGAATAAATGTGCATTTGTTAAAGTATCTGTAGACTTGATATTCACATCATTTTCTTTTTATAGATATGCGATAGATGATGTTCCCTTCTCAATCCCTGCTACCTCTGAAATTGCGGATCTTAGTAACATCATCAATAAATTGCTTAAAGACAAAAATGGTAGGTATATATACTTAGGAGAAGGCTTAATGCCATTGTAAAATGCATTGCATTTTTATTTCCTTTTTGGGGCCTTGTTTTAAATAATACTATGGAATTTTATAATGGTAAAATTTATAAATCATAGCATCCAGGTTTCCCTGCTGGATGATACTTACAAAAATGCTTAGAAAGAAATTTTTTCTGAAAACATTATTTTTGTTTCATATGTGTTTAAGTTGATACAGAAATAAGGGGATTATAGTTTAGAAGGAAAGATATTTCTATAATCGTCATGAAGTAGAGGTAATCAAGGGATTGTAATTGTGGAGGGCTGGGTTGTGGAGGCATAAAATGTGAGTCTTGGTGCTTATGCTCCCGCTTCTAAAGCATTAAGCAAATTGACAATAATCAGTGTTCAAATACTTATTTTATGTAATATCTAAATAACCAATATTCATGCTAGTATTTTATTTTTTGTGTTCAGAATTCATAAAAAATTGCATTTAACAACATGCAAGAATATCAAGTAAAAAATTGATAAATATATAAATATTAAACATATACTATTAGACTAATATAAATTATTTACCCATTAAATTAATATGAAAATATATGTTTGTAAAAGTATAGATGGAATAAGATTGGCCATGAATTCATAATTGTTGAAGTTGGGTAAAAGGTAATGGAGATATTATATTAGTCTCCACTTTTGCATATGTTCAGAATTTTCTGTAATAAATTTTTTTTTAAAGTAATGAAACGCTACATAAAATAGAAAAATTTAAATATGAAATATTGGAGGTAACATAAAGTATGATCTTTAAAGAATTTGTCAATGGTGTTGCCATTTAGAGGCAAATGTATTTTTTTTTTTTGAAACCTCACTATGTCACCCTTGTTAGAGTGCGGTGACATCACAGGTCACAGCAACCTCAAATTCTTGGGCTTAAAGCGATTCTCTTGCCTCAGCCCCCCGAGTAGCTGGGACTAAAGGCGACTGCCACAATTTTTTGGTTGTAGTTGTCGTTGTTTGTCAGGCCCAGGCTGGGTTCGAACCTGCCAACTCCTGTGTATGTGGCTGGTGCCTTAGCCGTTGAGCTACAAGCGCCAAGCCTGCATTTGTTGTTGTTTAGCAGTCCTGGTCTGGGCTAGAACCCACAAGCCTCAGTGTATGTGGCTGGTGCCCTACTCACTGAGCTACAGGTGTCAAGCCGGCAAGTGTATTTTTTTTTTTTTTTGAGACAGAGCCTCAAGCTGTTGCCCTGAATAGAGTGCTATGGCATCACAACTCACAGCAACCTCTAATTCCACAGTGAGTCTCCTGCCTCTGCCTCCCAAGTAGCTGGAACTACAGGTGCCCACCACAATGCCTGGCCATTTTTTGGTTGCAGCCATCATTGTTGTTTGGCGGGCCCAGGCTGGATTTGAACGCACAAGCTCAGGTGTACATGGCTGGCACCTTAGCCCGTTGAGCCACAGGCGCCGAGCCCAGCAAATGTATTTTTATGTAGATGTTTTCAATGCTAAAAAGTTCTTTTGACTCTGCCCTAGTTGGAAGTTGAGGAGTTAAGATTTACAAACCGATGCCTACTATTTTCCTTTTCTTCTTCATCTTGTAATAATTTTGTAACTTTTGTGAAGTTTGAGATTATGTTTTTGAACAACTTTGTAGAGGGGCAGGGTCTGAAATCTTTTTATTGCTAGCAAGCTACAGTTCTTGATTCAAAGATGTTCATATAGCATTTCCTATTGGTCCTTGTGTTTACTTCATCATGGATGTGTAGTGATTCTGATGTACAGTTACCTTTATAAATTTCAAAACTGTTATATATATATATCTATTTGTTGAAAAAGTCACTGAACTAGACGATTGCAAGAATAATTGCATATTTTTCATGCAAGAATAGTTGCATATTTTTCTTAATTTGCAGAGTGGACATTTGTATAGACTATTAACATTTTGCAACTCCAAATGAAATAATGGATATAAGTACAGTAGTGATTATCAATAGCTGCTAAAGGCATTAATTATTAATTAGGTAAATAACTGACAGGGAACATTATGGTGGATGGAATCAAATAGGCATCATCTGAGCCCAAAAGTGGATCTTAACATCTTACAAAGAAATACAACCAAATATTATATGCATCCTGATGTGAAGCCACAGAAATTCACAATACTGCCTGTAAATATTCTTGTCAAAAAGAAAGAAAAGGCTTCGTGCCTGTGGCGCAAACGGCTAAGGCACCAGCTACGGTACACCTGAGCTGGCGGCTTCGAATCCAGCCCGGGCCTGCCAAACAACAATGACAGCTACAACCAAAAAATGGTCGGGTGTTGTGGCGGGCACCTGTAGTCCCAGCTACTTGGGAGGCAGAGGCAGGAGACTCGCTTGAGCCCAGGAATTGGAGGTTGCTGTGAGCTGTGATGCCACAGCACTCTACCCAAGGCAACAGCTTGAGACTCTGTCTCCAAAAAAATAAGCCAAACCTGAAATCTAATCAAGCATTTAGTCTGACTAGCCTACATAAGTGATAGATGAACATGTTAAAGGACACCTTGGAGATGCAATCAACCAAATCCAGAATATAGGAAGTATTATAAGATGACCCACTTTCTTCAACAAATAAATGGCAAGAAGAAAAAGGAGGGAAAATTGTTAAAGATCAAAAGAAGCACATTAATGAAATATATCGTATGGACTTTGGATACTGATTTTTAAAAGTTCACTGTAAAAATATATGAACACTGACTGACTATTTGACATTAGAAGGAATAATTCTTAAAGTTTTAAATATTATTAAGTTCAGCTCGGTGCCTGTGGCTCAGCGGGCTAAGGCACCAGCCATGTAAACCTGAGCTGGCAGGTTCAAATCCAGCCTGGGCCCGCCAACCAACAATGACGGCTGCAACCCAAACAAAAAAAAAAAAAAAATAGCCGGGCGTTGTGGCAGGCGCCTGTAGTCCCAGCTACTTGGGAGGCAGAGGCAGGAGACCCGCTTGAGCCTAGGAATTGGAGGTTGCTGTGAGCTGTAATGCCATGACACTCTACCCAGGGTGACAGCTTGAGGCTCTGTCTCCAAAAAAAATAATAATAAATAAATAAATATTATTAAGTTCTTATATTTTAGAAATATAACACTAAAATATGTACAGATGAAATGATATCATTTCTGAGTTTACTTTAAAATAAACCAGTAGGGGTGGTGCCTGTGGCTCAAGGAGTAGGATGCTGGCCCCATATGCCGGAGGTGGTGCGTTCAACTCCAACCCCGGCCAAAAACTGTAAAATAAACCAGCAGGAAAATGGAGGGAGGAGTATAGATGATTTTCCATGAGTTGGTAGATGTCAGAGTGGGTAATAGTGATAGGGATTTGTTGTTCTTAATATTTATGAATGTATTTATTCATTGAGACAGTCTCGCTCTGTTGCCCAGGCTAGAGTGCAGTGGCATGATCATAGTTCACCACAACCTCAAACTCCTGGGCTACAGCAATTCTCCTGCTTTAGCCTTAGGTAGCTAGAAATACCAGTTGTGTGCCCACCACACTCGGTTAATTTTTTTCAACTTTTCATAGAGATAGGGTCTCACCCTTGCTCAGGTCTTGGCCTCCCAGCATGCTAGGATCATAAGCATGAGCCACTATACCTGGTCTCTACTTTTGTATATTTGAATTTTTTCATAAAATAGTTTTTTGAAGTCAAAATAATTATGTTTACATAGTATACTGGAGTACATGACTTGATTGTGCTATGAGAAATTCTGGAGACACTCAGAGGTCAAACTGGGATGATAGGTATCTGTTAGTTTTGTGGTTCTTGTATAACTCTATGATCTTACTTCAGATTAAGAGTAATAATAATTTTATTCAAGCCTTTCTCAAGAGAACAGAAAGAGAGGAAGTTAACAACTTTATAGGACATCTCAAGCAACTGGAAAAGGAAGAACATTCTAATCTCAAACCCAGCAGAAGAAAAGAAATAACCAAAATTAGAGCAGAATTAAATGAAATTGAAAACAAAAGAATTATACAACAGATCAATAAATCAAAAAGTTGGTCTTTTGAAAAGGTCAATAAAATAGGTAAACCTTTAGCTAACCTAACCAGAAAAAGAGAAGTAAAATCTCTAATTTAATCAATCAGAAATGATAAAGATGAAATAACAACAGACTCCTCAGAAATTAAAAAAATCCTTGGGCTGTGCCTGTGGCTCAGTGAGTAGGGCGCTGGCCCCATATACCAAGGGTGGCAGGTTCAAACCTGGCCCTGGCCGAACTGCAACAAAAAAATAGCCGGGCGTTGTGGCGGGTGCCTGTAGTCCCAGTTACTCGAGAGGCTGAGGAAAGAGAATGGCCTAAGCCCAGGAGCTAGAGGTTGCTATGAGCCATGAAGCCATGGCACTCTACCAAAAGTGACAGTGAGACTGTCTCTAAAAAAAAAACAAAAAAACCCTTAATGAATATTACAAGGAACTATTCTCAGAAATATGAAAATCTAAAGGAAATTACTTGGAAGCACACCACCTTCCAAGACTTAGCCAGAATGAAGTGGAAATGTTGAACAGGCCTATATCAAGTTCTGAAATAGCATCAACTGTACAAAATCTTCCTAAAAAGAAAAGCCCAGGACCAGAAGGCTTCATGTCAGAATTCCTTTTTTTCCTTTTTTTTTTTGAGGTTTTTGGCTAGGGGGCTGGGTTTGAACCTGCCACCGCCCGCATATGGGACCAGGACCCTACTCCTTTCATCCACAGGCGCCACCTTCATGTCAGAATTCTACCAAACCTTTAAAGAGGAACTAGTACCTATATTACTAAACCTTTTCGAAAATATAGAAAAGAAGGAATACTACTCAACACATTCTATGAAGCAAACATCACCTTGATCCCCCAGCCAGGAAAGGACTCAACAAGAAAACTATAGACCAATATCACTAATGAATATTGATGCAAACATATTCAACAAGATCCTAACAAACAGAATCCAGCAACACATCAAACAAATTATACACCATGACCAAGTGGGTTTTATCCCAGGGTCTCAAGGCTGGTTCAATATACATAAACCTATACATATAATTGAGCACATAAACATTAAAAAACAAAGACCATGATTCTCTAAATTGATGCAGAAAAAGCTTTTGATAATATCCAGCATTCCTTCATGATCAGAACACTTAAGAAAATTGGTATAGAAGGGACATTTCTTAAACTGATAGAGGCCATCTACAGCAAACCCACATCCAATATCACATTGAATGGAGTTAAATTGAAATCATTTCCACTCAGATCAGGAAGCAGGCAAGGTTGCCCATTGTCTTCACTGCTCTTTAACATTGTAATGGAAATTTTAGCCATTGCAATTAGGGAAGAAAAGGAGATCAAGGGTATCCATATAGGGTCAGAAGAGATCAAACTTTCACTCTTCGCAGATGATATGATTGTATATCTGGAAATCACCAAGGATTCTACTACAAAACTCTTAGAAATGATCAAGGAATACAGCAGTCTCAGGTTACAAAATCAACACTCATAAATCTGTCATAAAATCAACACTCATAAATCTTTATATATACCAATAATAGCCAAGCTGAAAAAACAGTCAAGGACTATATTCTGTTCACAGTAGTGCCAAAGAAGATGAAATATTTGGCAGTTGACCTGACAAAGGACATGAAAGATCTCTATAAAGAGAACTATGAAACTCTAAGAAAAGAAACAGCTGACAATGTTAGCAAATGGAAAAACACCATGCTTATGGCTAGGAAGAATCTACATTGTTAAAATGTCCATACTACCCAAAGCAATATACAGTTTTAATGCAATCCTTATTAAAGCTCCATTGTCATACTTTAAAGATCTCAAAAAAATAATACTTCATTTTATATGGAATCAGAAAAAAACCTTGAATAGGCAAGACATTACTCAGAAATAAAAAAGCAGGGGGAATCACAGTACCAGACCTCACTATAAATCAATAGTGATCAAAACTGCATGGTACTTGGGGAGGAGCCAAGATGGCGGTCTGTAGCCAGCTTTCTGCAGACACTCCTGTCCAGAAGGAGAGTTAAAGGACAGAAATTTAGCAAGAAAGCCAACGGTTTGGAGCTGAGCCAAGAGACAAGGT
>CAUYON010211514.1:0-17893 GCA_963573935.1 Arctocebus calabarensis
CAACAGAATTTAAACAGATATAATTTTGTCACATGAAATGACATATAATTAAAAATTAGTCACAAATGTTTAACTAAAATATATTTTTAGATTAAAGTTTACATGAAAACTGTAATTATTTGGATGTTAGAATATGTTTAAATTTTTTATTTTTTTTAAATCAGAGGTCACAGTCTATGTCCTTTGTGTGCTTAGAACATTTATATTTAATATGTTGTTAATACATTACCAACTGCTGGGATTCTTCATAGTTCTCTTCATTCCTCCCCAATTCCTTTGGGCTGCTGAATCTGAATTGGAGAGGTATAGTGTTTGGATTAAACACATATATTTCTATTGCTTGTTTGATCAAGACAAAGTAAGATAAGTCTTTCCCAGGTCTTTAATCCATCTTGAGTCAATTTTTATAGGTGCTGGAAGTGGTGAAAGGTGTGGGTCTAATTTCAGTCTTTTACATGTAGTTATCCAGTTCTGCCAGCACCATATGTGGAATAGAGATACTTTTCCCCTCTATATGCTTTTGTTTGGTTTATCAAAGATCAGATGACAGGAGAGCTTGATGCAAAGGCTGGCACAGGTTGGTAGGTGCACTTTGCTGGAGATGACCCAGTTAGTGGTGGTTAAAAAAAAAAAAAAGATCAGATGGCAAATAGAGACTGGTTTCATCTCTTGTTTCCTATTCTGTTCCATATGTCTATTTTTGTGCCAATACCATGCTGTTATGATTACTGTGGACTTGTAATACAGCCTGAAGCCTGGTAGGGTAATGCCTCCAGCTTTGTTTTTATTCTGAGTTTTTTTAGTGTATGTGCTGCTGAAGCAAGCATTCATTTTTACTTTTTACCATGGATCTAGTGTTGAAATATTATTCTAGATTAGCTGTCAACTAGAGAAATGATTCTCACATTGGAAAATGGTTTTCCTGCAACCTCTATTAATCAAACATTTGGATTTAGTGTAAATCTGACCCTTTGATAGTCTAGATTCTTGGAAAATTCCCACACAGTCAATTCTTTTTTTTTTTTTTTTTTGCCTTTGTTGGAGACTGAGTCTCACTTTTTTGCACTCATTAGAATGTAGTTTCATCACACAGCTCACAGCAACCTACAATTCCTAGGCTTAGGTGATTATCTTCCCTCAGCTTCCCCAGTAGATGAGACTAAGGGCGCTGGCCACAACAATCACCTAAGGTTTTGTTGTGATTTGGCCATGATCGGATTTGAACCCCCCACCTTTGTTATAGGGGACCGGTGCCCTACCCACTGAGAAAAGGCACCACCACATCACACAGCGAATTCTTGACTCAAATAAGACTTTTCATATGCACACTAAAAAAAATTCAGAGTATAAATCCCACCTCTTCTGTTGCTCTCCTTCATGAAGGGCCAAAGTTACCTTGCCCGAATCAGTCTGAGCCAGGGACCATATATCTCTAGACAACCCCTAACCATCAAATCAACTGGCAATATGCTAACAAACAAATCCATACCTCTTTGTCATGACTCAGTGTTCCCCCCCTGGGGGCCACAATAAATCTCCTCCTTTACGTAGTCCCATATTACATCTGCCTACTGACCTCTCCTCATACTTTGGCTCTTGGAAACTGTGCCTAGCAAATATTTTTTCTTCTTTTTCCCGAAATAAACTCTCATTCTGTTGCCCAGGCTAGAACATCATGGCATCAGCCTATCACACAGCAAAATCTAACTCTCGAGTTGAAGGGATATTCCTGCATCAGAATTCGGATTAGCTTGAACTAAAAGCATGGAGTAAAACCCTTGACAACTTTTTCTATTTTATACAAACTGGATGTGTGATAGGGGCTGAGGATATCTTGCTGTTGCTCAGCCTTGTAACAAACCCCTGTACTCCTTGGCTCAGCTCACCTTGGCCTCCAAGAGCACCCAAATATTGTAGTCATGATAGGCAAAATCATTGAGCTCTACTTAATAAATGACCATATTGGAGACTTTGATGAATATTCAATCCCCAGGCCCTGGTGACACATAGGGATTTTGTCAGGACTATTTTGCATATCCTTGACAGCAGACATCACCACAATAATACACACATCTCTTTTATTTTCATCAGGTTTCATTAGTAATTGTGTATTAAACATGTGGCCAAAAATAACTCTTCTACTTCTGATGTGTTCAATTTGCCAAAAATTTGGACACACCTGGTACGAAAGTCAGGAATGTGGAACTTTCCAGATATTCTTTTATTTTCCACAGTCATCAGAAATAACAGCAGGTATGGAGTACACTACTGGACACATTGCCAAGCCAGATTTCAAGACAGGACCTTCAATGAGACACCTACCGTTCCAAACAAGCCTATTCCAGATAAAGAATTAAAATATTATGAAAAGTAAAACTGAGAATTGTTTGATGTACCTCTCAGATCTGTGAAATCCCTGACTCATCTTTGTACTCAAGTTCTTGGTCTCCAACATCCCAGGGCAGCACTAGGTACAAACTACACTCTTCTATTTGCTTACAAAGGAAAGAAAGGATTGTATAATCCCTTGAGCAGAGATACAAAGAAATTTTAGGAAGCAGGAATTGAGTGTGGAGAAAAGAACCAAAAAGTTCAAACTTTTGTAACAGTTTGAACCCCACTACAAACCCAGACAACAACTAAACATGCTTAGCAGGAATAACGTTAAGCCTAAAGATGGTAACTTGGGGCAACACCTATTGTGATGTCATCCATGGTGACCACATAGTGACCACATCCTTTAATAGTCCTGAGATCCAGGATTCTGGCCAAAGATAGTAAGTGGCCTTTTCTGCTCAATTCAGCTGTTGTCACTCAAAATTTTGTAAACAGGACTCGTCTAAGCTCTTCACCCACAGACAGAGAAGCGATCTCCCTTTTGTGCCTTATTGATTCTATTTATTGTGGAGATTCCCAGCACAAGACTGGAACAACAGTTGAGATTTTGCATAGAAGTTTGACTCCTGTTGCATCACAGCTGACAAAACTGTTTGGAGTCACTTAATTAGGATGCTTTTTTTTTTTTTTTTTTTTGAGACAGTGTTTCATTTTGTCCCCCCTGGTACAGTGCCTTGGCATTCCAACTCAAAGCAACCTCCAACTCCTTTTGCCCCAGCCCCCCGAGTAGCTGGGACTATATGTGCCCACCACAATACCCAGCAATTTTTTATTTTTGCAGTTTGGCATGGGTCAGGTTCAAACTATCCATCCTCATTATATGGGGCTGGTTTCCTACCCACTGAGTCACCAGCACAGCCAGAGTGACGTTATGAAAAGCCTCTGTGACCCCCCTAGATCGCTATTTCAAGGATCTGTTTGACACCTATCTCAAAGAATCCATTTGAGAAAAGCTTACAAATTTACTATGCCTGGATATAGCCTCATTTTGGTCATAGCTTCACAGGTCTTAAGTATGTCTGATTTGCTTGAACAATCAAGATAATTCTGGTCATATTACATGGTGAAAATCATTGTTAGTTGGTTTGTCGGTTTGTCTGTGCATGAGTGTTTGTGTGGGTATTTTTGAGATATTCTTTCCCTATGAGGCCCAGGGTAGTCTTTTGTGGCCTCAGACTAGATCATAGCAACCTCAAACTCCAGGATTCAGGCAATCCTCCTGCAAGAGACTCCTATGTGGCTAGGATTACTGGTGCCTGTCAGATTGCCTAGATAATTTTTCACTTTTTATTAGAGACAGGGTCTGAGTCTTTCTCTGTTTGTTCTCAATAACCCATCCTTCAAGAACGCCACTCATCTCAGCCTGACAGAGGGCTAAGATTACAGGTGTGACCCACCAAGTTTGGTCCTTTTTTCATACTTTGTTGCCCTTTTTTCTCCCTCCCTTTACCCCTCCCTCACTTCATCCTTCCTTCCTCCATTCTCTTTTTCTCATTCACTTGCTATCTCCATTTTTTTCTCTTTTTTTGTCATTTTTTAAAATAACTCATATATACATAGATTGTGAATGCCTTTATGCCTTTGTGGGATTCAATGTGTTGATTATTTCTACAAATTGGAGTGCTTACATCCCACTAATTAACATAGCTTTCACCTCATTTAATTAATCACCGTGTTAAGATATTTGTGTTCAATACTTGATAGATTTGACTTGTACCCTTGTGATATATTTCATAGATGATATCCAAACACTAAACCTCCCTCTCTCAAACCATCCTCTCTCTTCCCATAACCCTCTCCTGAAGGAGATTCCCTCCTTCATCCTGGGTTATAGTTGTGAATCATCTCTCATATGAAAATGTGAGTGATTATAAATTTGTTTTGTAGTAGTAGTGAGTACATTGGATTTTTTTTGCCATTCTTGAGAAACTTTACTAAGAAAAATATTTTTCCAGTTCAATGTTTGTAAACATAAAAAAGGTAAAGAATACATCTTTTTCTAATGCTGCATCATATTGCATGATATGTGTATGCTACAATTTATTGATCCATTCATAGGTAGATGGGCACTTGGACTTCCTCCAAGACTTGGTAATTATGAATTGAGCTGAAATTAACAATCTGGTGCATATATCTTTGTTGCCAATTGATTTTTGGACTTTTGGATATAGACCTAGTAGAGGAATTGCAGGATCAAAAGGCAGGTCTAAATTTACATGCAACATACTAGCTTGTATTCCAACCAGCAGTACAGAAGTTTTCCTTTTGCTCCACATACACACCAACATCTGGAGTTTTGGGACTTTGTGATGTGGGCTACTCTTACTGGAATTAGATGATATCCCAAAGTGGTTTTTGCTTGCATTTCTCTGATGATTAAAGATGATGAACATTTTTCCATGTGTCTGTAGACTGTGTGAATGTCTTCATCAGAGAAGCTTCTGTTCATGTCTATTACTCACTATTAAATCACTTGTTTTTTTCTTATTAAATAAGTTTGAGTTCTCTGTGGATTCTGATTATTAGACCTCTGTCAAAATTATAATCTACAAAAATCTTCTCTTATTCTGAGGGCTGTCTACTTGCTTTACTTACTGTGTTTTTATCAGTGCAGAAGCTTTTTAGTTTGATCACATCCCAGTAATATATTTTTTATGTTGCTTCAACTGACCAGGGTCATCCTCATAAAGTATTCTCCCAGGCCCATTTTGTCAAGTGTTTCCCCTGAACTCACTCCAAGAATTTTTAGTTTCATGTCTTATGTTTAAGTTCTTTAATCAGTGAGAATCAATTTTTGTTGGAGGAGAAAGGTGTGGGTCTAGTTTCAGGTTTCTCCAACACAACAGCCTATTCACCCACCATCATTTGTTAAATAGGGAATCTTTACCCCAATCTTTATTTATCAGAAGCTCATCAAAGATCAAGTGATGATAAGTGTCTGGATTCATCTCTTTATTTTCAATTCTGTTACATTTAGCTTTGTATTTTTGTGCTGGTTCCATGCTGTTTTGATCACTGTAGATTTATAGTATAATCTGAAATCTGGTAGTGTGATACATCCTATTTTTTTATATGATTAATGTTTTGACTTTTTGAGGTTATTTCTGTTTCAGTATAAAACAAAGTACTAATTTTTCCAGATCTTTAAAATATGTCAGAGTATTTTATTAGGGATTGCATTACATCTGTAGATTGAGAGGCGGAGCATGATGGCTGAAGGGATAGACATTTAGCTGAGCTCTCCCAGAGCAAAAGATGAGAGTGAGTTCCCTAGATCTTTCTCAGCATGGAATACTAGTGTAGACAGGAAGTTGGGGGGTACAGCCAAGATGGTGGATTGCTGGACTTGGAGTGTAATCTGGAGCTGTGGAGTCTGCCAAAAAATTCCTGTGCTGCTGCTGAAGCAGAGGCTGGGGTTAGTGGTGGCACCAGCCCCTCCAATGTGGAGGACTACAATTCTCAGTTCATGGGGAAAGTAGGTGTTGTATGGAAAGATTCATGAAGTGTGGACTCCTGAACAGGTTATGGTGGCCAGGAAGGGGAGCCGTTTGGAAGCACCACGTGGTCTAGCTGGCCTGAGACACAATCAGGTGAAAAGAATACCACTTTGGAAGCAGACATATTTTGAACTTTTGGAAATGGCAACTGCCACAGGCACCTTTTCCCACAGTCCAGGTGTGGTGATTTGAGTCTTTCCTGCGGGCAGACATCCTGGGCCCCAAACTGGTCCAGGATACCCCTCACTTAATTGGAACTGATGCAGGGAGAATTTGTGAAATCTGCCTGTGAAGATTTTTTTGAGATCAGTGAAATCAATAGTTCGGTAAGATCTAGGAGGCAGAGCATGATGGTGGAAAGGACAGACGTTTAGTTCAGCTTTCCTGGAACAACAGCTTTTTTGTGTGATTATTTTTTCATTTTGTTTCAATGTTTCTTATGTTGAAATGTTCATTCAATAAGAACAAGGGGTAATGGGGGTTGATGACTGAATGGAGCCAGCTTTCAATAGAAGCTCCAGTCCAGAGGGAGAGATAATGGCTAAAAAGAACAAAACAAAGAGTGGGAGCCAAGCTGAGAGAAGAGATAGATAATTGCATGTCTTCTCTGCCAAGGAAAGTTGAGACTGCAAGGAAAAAAAAATTCAGCTACAGACCTCAACCCACAGAGCATGTGTTTCCATCTACTCCCACTGGAGCAACTTGTTGGAAGCTGGGACTCCTTCTCCAGAGAGTCCCTGGTTTGAGCATATGGATTCCCTTGTGTGGCAGGAAGTTTAAACAAATATTTTCCTTGCCACCTTAAACTTCCAGTGTACCTTCCCCTCTTGCCTGGTGGTCTAGAATTCTAACCCCTGCAGAGACAAGAATGTCCACATGTCTTGGCTAGACCTAGGTATTGCATAGATGGTGGTACCACAGCTACCCTGTATCTGTGAATTCAGTGACAGTCCAGAAAGGTACAGAGGGGAAGGTGTCTGGCCTGGATCTGAGAAAGTGTATCTCAGTAGTGGGTGGAGGCTTGGATCTCTGCACAATGGGTGGAGACTAAAGAACTGCTGAGGTGTGTGAACCCAAGTGGAGTCACCTCCCACTTAACATCAGCATCAATAGAATGATCCTGCTGGGGTCTAATTTTGGAGAGTCACCTCCCCAAATCTGTGGTCTGCCAGAGGGAACCAGATCTTGCCCTATATGGGTACCTGAGGTGCACAACAGGGGCAGCAAAATTTCAGTGGCTAAGGGAGAAATACATTTACTGTCTGGATATCCTCAGGTTTAGATTGAGCTCAGGAGTAACACTCCCCAGTTGCCATTCACTATGTGAGGCAGGCATTCTTTAGCTCCCCCTGCTGACTGGTGGCAGAGGGTGGTGGCCAGGAGGAGCAGGCATTGACTTTAGTTTGACTCTGGCAAGCACAAAGCCCTGGAACATTTGCTTATTTGACAGAACTGGGCCACAGAGCCTGGGTTAACAGAGACCGGCAGTGGGGTTACCAGAGACTGGGGTTATGAGAATCAGGTGGTGAAGGGGGAGCAAGGTGGAGAAGGAAGCATCAGCCCCCTTGTTTCAAGCTTTCTACTGGACTGGGCTTTCTGACACCTCAGGACACTGGAGCAAGCCACACTTGAGCTATCAGTAGACTCCCGATATCTAGTTTCTGGAGATGTTTTGAACTCTCCAGCTAGAGAGTGGGTACTGATTAGGAAAATTGGTTTGTAACTCTTAAACTGGACAAATCATCTGAGGACCCTCCATGATATTATCCTGGTTCTGTTGTAGTGTGAAGATTTGATATTCCTCTTCCAGTGAGAGTGGGGGTATGTCTTAGTTGCTTGTATTTCTCCAGAGCGGAGACTTCAACCCAGAGTCACTGATTCACTAGGATTGGACAGAGATCATCTGAATACAAGACACAGTCACCTAGCCCCACCACACCGAGCAGGTCTCCAGACCTAGGCTGTATTACTGTACAGGTCTATTGCAAAGCTGTAGAGGAAAAGATGCAGTCTCCAGTCCCTGCTTCTTGGTAAGGGGCTGGTCAATCACAACCTCAGAAGCCCCCAATCCAATTTCACCTTACATGCGTATATAGCTAAACAATGAAAAAAAAAAAAAATCATGAGGTGGAATCAGTGGAAAAACTCTGGCAACATGAATATGCAGAACAGATCAACTCACCCAAGGAATGACAAATCAGCCACACCAGAGGATCCCATTCATAAACAGATGGCTTAGTTGTCAGAAATTGCATATAGATTCTGGATGGCAAATAAGATTAACAGAATGAAAATAAAGTTGGAATTATAAATTGTAGGTATAATTCTGAAGTTGTCTCAATAATTCAATGAATTCAAAGACAAAATCACCAAAGATTTTGACGCATTGAGAAAAGAAGTTGCAGCCTTCCAACATATCAGAAATACAGTAGAATCCCTCAGTAACAGAATGGAGCAGGCAAAAAAAGGATTTCTGACATGTAAGATAAAGCTTTTCAACACTCCCAAGAACACAAAGTGGAAAAGAAATGGAGAGCAAAAATGAATCATTCTCTCAGAGAGCTCTGGGATAATTCCAAGAAAACTAATATTCTCATTATAGGAATCCCCAAAGGTGATGAGGTTCCTTTGAAAGGTTCAGATGCTCTTCTCCAAGAGATAGTCTGGGTGAACTTCCAAAACAACACAGGAGATGCTAAAAGTCAGATAGCAGACAGTTTCAAAACCTCACCATGACTCAACCCAAACAATTTATATCCCAATTCATTATAATTATAATATAATTATAATTATTATTACTTATAATTATATTATAAGTAACTTCCCCAAGTTTAATGTGAAGGAGAAAATACTGCAAGCAGTCAGATGGAAGAAAAGCACAATCTACAAGGGGAAGAGTATTAGAATGACTACATATCTCTCTGCTGAACATTTTCACAATAGGAAGAGGATGGTCATCTACCTTCAACCTCCTAAAACAAAACAACTTTCAATCCAGGATCCTGTATTCAGCTAAACTGATTTTCTTTCATGATGGAGAAATTAAATTCCTTAATGATATTCACATGCAGAAGAAATTTACCATAACTAAACCAGCTCTCTGGGATATTCTCAGACCCATCCTCCACATTGCCCACCACAACACTTTACCACAGAAGCAATTTCACTCACAAATTTTTATTTTATTTATTTATTTTGCAGTTTTTGACCCAGGGCTGGGTTTGAACCTGGCACCTCAAGTATATGGGGCTGGCGCCCTACTCCTTTCACCCATAAGCACCACCCCATCACTCAGAAACTTTTGATCAAAACTCAATTTCCACAGTGGGGATAGAATTAAAAATGTCTACTGGACTTTTGAAAAATAAGACACCCAAAATACTACCAGGCTTATTAGTACTCTCAA
Organism: Arctocebus calabarensis; assembly: GCA_963573935.1. Lineage (NCBI taxonomy): Eukaryota > Metazoa > Chordata > Mammalia > Primates > Lorisidae > Arctocebus > Arctocebus calabarensis. The sequence goes on from CAUYON010211514.1 coordinate 9,301, forward strand.
ATAATGTGAATGGCTTAAATTACCCTATAAAGAGGCACAGTTTGGTTGACTGGGTACAACAACTCAGGCCATATATGTGCCAAATACACGAATCACATGTTACCTTAAAAGATAAATATGGACTCAGGGTGAAGGGATGTTCATCTATAATTCAGGCAAATAACAATCAGAAAATAAGAGGTGTTGCAATTTTATACATAGACTCACTGGTCTTTAAACCAACAAAAGGAAGGAAAGATAAGGAAGGGGACTTCATATTTGGTAAGGGCAACATTCAACATGATGAGCTTTCAATTAACATGTATGCAACCAACCAGAATGTTCCTCAATTTATAAGATAGACTCTAACTGACATGAGCAACTTTGCTTTCTCCAGGAATAGAATTCATGGATATTTTAACACCCCTTTGGCTGTGTTCGATAGATCATCCAATAAGCAACTAAGCAAAGGAGTTTTAGACTTTACCATTCAAAAATGGGACTTAACAGACATATACAGAACATTTTATCCTAAAAAAACGGAATACATGTTCTTCTCATCAGTGCATGGAACAAGCTCCAAAATTGATCACATCTTAGGTCACAAGAATAAGCTCAGCAAATTAAAAAAATGAAAATTATTCTTTGTATCTTCTCAGACCATAATGGAATGAAAGTTGGACTCAGTAACAACAGTAATCTGCAAATTCAGACAAAGATGGGGAACTAAATAACCTTATGCTAAATGGTAGCTGGGCCACAGATGAGATTGAGAAAGAGTTTACCAAATTTTTGAAACAAAACCATAATGAATACATGAACTACAAGAACCTCTGGGATACTGCAAAGGCAGTCCTGATAGGGAAACTTATAGCATTGCAAGCTTTCCTCAAGAGAGCAGAAAGAGAGGAAATCAACAACTTAATGGGAAAGCTCAAGTAACTGGAAAAGGAACAATATTCCAACCTCAAACCCAGCAGAAGAAAAGAAATAACCAAAATTAGAGCATGATCAAATGAAATTGAAAAATATATATATATACAATAGATCAATGAATCAAAAAGTTAGTTTTTTTTAAAAAAGGTCAATAAAATAGATAGACATTTGGCTAACCTAACCAGAAATAGCACAGTGAAATCTGTAATTTCATCAATCAGGAATGATAGAGATGAGATGACCACAGACTTTGCAGAAATTGAAATAATACATAATGAATAATAAAAAATTCTATTCTCAGAAATATAAAAATCTGAAGGAAATTGACCAATACTTGGAATCACACCACCATCATATACTTACTTAGCCATGAAGAAGTGGAAATATTGAACAGGTCCATAGAAAGTTCTGAATTAGCATCAACTATACAAAATATTCCCAAAAAGAAAAGCCCAGGACCAGATGGCTTTACATCAGAATACCTTTACATCAAACCTTTAAAGAGAAACTAGTACCCATACTACTTAACCTTCTCCAAAACATAGAAAAAGAAGGCATACTTCCCAGCACATTCTATGAAGTAAATATCACCTTGATCCCCAAACCAGGAAAAGAACCAATATGAAAAGAAAATTATAGGCTAATATCTCTAATGAATATTGATGCAAAAATATTAATAAGATCTTAGTAAACAGTATACAGAAACACAACAAACAAATTATACACCACACACAACTGGTTTTTTTTGTTTTTTTTGTTTTTTTTTCCCAGACTCTCAAGTCTGGTTCAATGTACATACATCTGTAAATAAAATAAATCACATAAACAAACTAAAAAACAAAGACCATATGATTCTCTCAATTGATGCATAAAATGCTTTTGATAATATCCAGCACTTTTTTATTACCAGAGCACTTAAGAAAATAGGTATAGAAGGGAGATTTCTTAAACTAATAGAGGCCATCTACAGCAAAACTACAGCTAATATTATAGTGAATGGAGTAAAATTGAAAACATTTCCACTCAAATCAGGAGACCAGCAAGGTTGCCCACTATCTACACTGCTTTTTTAACATTTTAATGGAAGTTTTAGCCATTGCAATAAGGCAATAGAAGGCAATCAAGGGTATCTATATTGGGTCAGAGGAGATCAAACTTTCAGGCTTCACAGATGACATGATCATAAACCTGGAAAACCCCAGGTACTCAACCACAAAACACTTAGAAGTGAGATCAAGGAATACAGCAGCACCTCAGGGTACAAAATCAATACTCACAAATCCATTCCATTCATATATACTAACAATAGTCAAGCTGAACAAACTATCATGGCCTCTATTCCCTTTACAGTAGTTCCAAGGAAAATGAAATATCTGGGAGTGTATGTCACAAAGTATGTGAAAGAACTCTGTAAAGAGAACAGGTAAACTCTGTAAAAAGTAATAGCCGGGGGGGGGGGGCAGAGAAAGATGGCTGACCGGAAGCCACTTCTGAAAGAGGATCCTGTCCAAAAGGAAAAATAACCTCCAGAAACTGCACAATTAAGCTGAAGACTGGAAGCACAGCTGAGAGAGGCTAGTGATAACTGCAGGTCATCTCTGCTGAGGCAAGCTGTGACTCCAAGAAAGCAAACTTTAGGTACAAAATTCATCTGAAAGGAAAAGTGTTCATCCCCTTCCCCAAGAAAGCTGTGGGTTTTTTGCTTTTCTGTTTCCTTTCTTTTTTCTTTTTGTTTGCTCCTGTGGGATTTCTACAGACAAGCAGTGAACTATGGACCTCTTGTCCCACCCCATGGAAGAGTTCTGTGGGAAGTGGGGTCTGCTTTCCTCAGAGCAGCCCTGATGTGACTCTGAACACTCTCTTGCTAGGCAGAAAAACTGAACTAAAGTTTTCCCCACCATTCTGAACTTATAATACACCCTTCCCCCCTCACCTGATGAATGAGAAGCCTAACCACCGCTGAGACTGAGGGAGGAGATTCTTGAGCAGCAACCCCCTCACCTTACGGAACAAGCACCCCACCTGCAAAAGACACCAGAGGGACGCAGCAAGCCTCCTTCCCTCTAGCCAGGGAATCTGCTGGTGACCACCAGGCCTTTGAAGGCCCGCCCTTGGCCAGGAACTCCCCCTGCATCTGCGCAGCCCTGTGCCCCACAATAGCCAAGCCTCCGCAGGTCCACCCCCAGCCAGGGACTTCCTAGGCAACTGCAAGGGCCTGCACCAGGCACTAGCAGGGCCCCTGCAGGCCCACCTGGCAACCACACTTGCTAGGCCTCAGCACACCTGCCTCCGGCCAGGGACCCCAGGAGCCGCATAACTCATGTTCTACAGCCTGTCCCCACCCCCTCTCTGCACCAGCCCCACTCATCTGGCCAAGGACTCCTAAAGAAGCAGTACCAGGGCCCTCCCTCCCGAGCCCTCCCTGCCTTGGTGTGAAACCCTCAGCCAGGCCAGAGACAGCTGGAGCCATGGGCTCTCATTGCCAAAGTCACTCGTTGCCTGGCACTCCCAGATCCGTGTGCACCATCCCCCACCTTGTGGTTGTATCCGGGTGTGCCACACTCTGGAACTGCTCCCGCAGCTGGAACTCCCTGGCAGGGGCAACCTCAGAGGAGCTACACAGGGTCACTCACTACAAAGTTCCAGAAACAATAGAGTGATCCCACTGGGGTCTAATCTTGGAGAGGCACCTTTCCAACTCTGAGGACGGCTAGAGGCAATGGTGAAAAACAATCATGGGATGGAGCCAATGGAAAAACTCTGGCAATGTGAATAATCAGTGTAGATCAACTCCTCCAAGGAATGACAAGGCAGAAGTAGCACAAGATCTCCTGCATAGGCAAATGGCTGAGATGTCAGAAATCGAATTCAGAATCTGGATAGCAAATAAGATCAATGGAATGGAGAAAATGATGTAATTAGAATTTCAAGCAGTAATCCAAAAGATGACCCAAAAGACTTCTCAAGAATTCAACGAATTCAAAGACAAAATGACCAAAGATTTTGACACCTTGAGACAAGAAGTTGCAGCCCTCAAAGATTTGAGAAATACAATAAAATCCCTCAGTAACAGAATGGAACAAGCAGAAGAAAGGATTTCTGACTTGGAAGACAAAGCTTTCAAATGCTCCCAAACTTCCAAAAAAGAAGAGAAATAGAAAGAAAAAATGGATCATTCTCTCAGAAAGCTCTGGGATAACTCAAAGAAAACCAATATTTGCCTCATAGGGATCCCCGAAAGTGATGAAGTGGCTTCACAAGACACAGAGAACTTTCCAGACATGAAAAAAAGATTCTGAAATTCAGATAGCAGACAGTTTCAGAACTCCAGCATGACTTAAACTGGATAAGTTATCCACCAGACACATCATAATCAGTTTCACTAAATAAAATATGAAGGAGAAAATTCTGAAAGCTGCCAGACGTAAGAAAACCATTACATACACAAGGAATAAAATTAGAATAACTGCAGATCTTTCTGCTGAATCCTTTTAAACTAGAAGAGGTTGTTCATCGACTTTTTGTCTCCTAAAAAAAATAATAACTTTAAACCCAGGATCAGGTATCCAGCTAAACTGAGTTTCATTTATGATGGAGAAATTAAATACTTTAATAACATCCACATGTTGAAGAAATTTGCCATAACTAAACCAGGTAGGATATTCTCAGACATATCTTTCATAATGACCAGCATAATTCTCCACAACAAAAGTAAACCCACTAAGAAACTTTTGATCAAATTCCAAATTCCACAGTTGAAAAAGGATTAAAAATGTCCACTAGATGTTCAAAAGGCTTATCAATATTCTCAATTAATGAGAATGGGTTAAATTGTCCTCTAAAGAGGGACAGGTTGGCTGACTGGATACAAAAACTCAGGCCAGACATCTGCTACATAAAAGAATCTCATCTTACTTAAAAGATAAATATAGACTAAAGGTGAAGGGATTGTCATCTATAGTTCAGGAAAATGGAAATCAGATAAAAGTAGGTTTTGCAATCCTACTCTCAGATACAATAGGCTTTAAGCCAATCCAAATAAGGAAGGATAAGGATGGACTTTTCATATTTGTTAAAGGCACTACTCAATATGATGAGATTTCAATTATTAATATTTATGCACCTCTATTTATAAGAGAAATCCTAATAGACATGAGCAACGTGATTACCTCCAGCTCCATAGTATGGAGATTTTAACACCTCTTTTGCAGTGCTGAATAGATCCTCAAAAAAGAAGCTAAGCAAAGAAGTTTTAGATTTAAAGTTAACCATTCAACATCTGGATTTAACAGACATCTACAGAACATTTCATCCCAAGAAAACTGAATACACATTCTTCTCATTAGCCCACGGAATTTACTCCCAAATTGATCACATCCTAGGTCACAAGTCTGACTTCAGCAAATTTAAAAAATGGAAATTATTCCTTGCAGCTTCTCTGACCATCATGGAATAAAATTTGAACTCAATGACAATAGGAATCTGCATACTCACACAAAAACTTGTAAGCTAAATAACCTTAAGCTAAAAGATAGATGGGTCATAGATGAGATTAAGAAGGAAATTACCAAATGTTTGGAACAAAATCACAATGAAGACATAAATTATCAGAATATCTGGGATACGGTAAAGGCAGTACTAAGAGGGAAATTTATAGCACTGCAAGCTTTCCTCAAGAAAATGTAAAGAGAGTAAGTTAACAACTTAATGTGACATCTTAAGCAACTGGAGAAGGAAGAACATTCCAACACCAAATTGAGCAGAAGAAAAGAAATAACCAAAGTAAGAGCAGAATTAAATGAAATTGAAAACAAAAGAATTATACAACAGATCAATACATCAAGAAGTTGGTTTCTTGAAAAGGTTAATAAAATAGGTAAACCTTTGGCTATCCTAACCAGGAAAAAAAGATTAAAATCTCTAATTTCAATAATCAGAAATGGTAAAGATGAAATAACAACAGACCCTTCAGAAATTCAAAAAAATCCTTAATGAATATCACAAGAAACATTACTCTCAGAAATATGAAAATCTGAAGGAATTTGACCAATACTTGGAAGCATGCCACCTACCAAGACTTAGCCAGAACGAAGTGGAATTGGTGTACAGGCCTATATCAAGTTCTGAAATAGCATTAACAATACAAAGTCTCCCTAAAAAGAAAAGCCTGGGACCAGATGGCTTCACATCAGAATTCTACCAAACTTTAAAGAATAACTAATACCTATATTACTCAACCTCTTCCAAAATCTAGAAAAAGCAGGAATACTATCCAACACGTTCTATGAAGCAAACTTCACCTCGATCCGTAAACCAGAGAGATACCCAACAAGAAAAAAAAAAATTGTAGACCAATATCACTAACGAATATTGATGCAAAAATATTCAACATGATGCTAACAAACAGAATCCAACAACACATCAAACAAATTATACACCATGACCAAGTGGGCTTTATCCCAGGGTGTCAAGGCTGGTTCAATATACATATATCTATGAATGTAATTCAGCACATAAACAAATTGAAAAATGAGGACATATGATTCTCTCAATTGATGCAGAAAAGATTTGATAATATCCAGCATCCCTTCATGATCGTAACACTGAAAAAAAATTGCTATAGAAGGGACATTTATTAAACGAATAGAGGCCATGTACAGCAAACCCACAGCCAATATCATATTGAATGGAGTAAAATTGAAATCCTTTCCAGTTAGATCAGGAACCTGGCAATGTTGCCCATTATCTCCTCTGTTGTTCATAATTTTAATGGAAGTTTTTGCCATTGCAATTAGGGAAGAAAAGGCAATGAAGGGTATTCACATACGGTCAGGAGAGATCAAACTTTCACTTTTCACAGATGACATGATTATATATCTGGAAAACACCAGGTATTCTACTAAAAAAAATTTAAAAGTGATCAAGGAATACAGCAATGTCTCAGGATACAAAATCAACACCCATAAATTTGCAGCCTTCATATATACCAACAATAGCCAAGCTGAAAAAATATTCAAGTATTCTATTCCTTTCACAGTAGTGCCAAAGAAGGTGAAATATTTGAGAGTTTACCTAACAAAGATTGTGAAACATCTCTATAAAGAGAGCTATGAAACTTTAAGGAAAGAAGTAGCTGAAAATGTTAACAACTGGAAAAACATACCATGCTCATGACTGGGAAGAATCAACATTGTTAAAATATCTATACTACCCAAAGCAATATATAATTTTAATGCAATTCCTATTAAAGCTCCATTCTCATATTTTAAAGATCTCAAGAAAAATAATAATTCATTTTACATGGAATAAGGAAAAACCTCGAATAATGAAGACATTACTCAGAAATAAATACAAAGCAGGATGAATCACGCTACCAGACCTGAGACAGTACTATAAATCAATAGTGATCAAAACAGCATGGTACTGGGTCAAAAACAGACAGGTAGATGTTAGGAACAGAATAGAAAAGCAAGACATGAATCTAGCTACTTATCATTACTTGATCTTTGACAAGACAATTACAAACATTCAGTGGGGAAAAGACTCCCTATTTCACAAATGGTGCTGGGTGAACTGGCTAGCGCCCTGTAGAAGACTGAAACTGAACCCACACCTTTCACCATTAACTAAGATAGACTCTTACTGGATTAAAGATTTAAACTTAAGACATGAAACTATAAAATTTCTAGAAGAAAGTGTGGGGAAAACTCTTGAACGAATTGGCTTGGGTGATTATTTTATGAGGAAGACTCTCCAGGAATTTGAAGCAGTATCAAAGATACACTACTGGGACCTGATTAAACTGAAAATCTGTGTAGCCAAGAATATAATAAGTATAGGAAGCAGACAGCCCTCAGAATGGGAGAAAATATTTGCCAGTTATGCCTCCAACAAAGGTTTAATAGCCAGAATCCACAGAGAAATCAAACATATTAGCAAGAAAAGAAAAAGTGATCCCATCTCAGGATGGGCAAAGGACTTGAAGAGGAACTTTTGTAAAGAAGACAGGCCTACAGATATATGAAAAAATGCTCCACATCATTAATCATCATAGAAATGCAAATCAAAACTACTTTGTGATATCACCTAACTCCAGTAAGATTAGCCCACATAACAAAGTCCCAAAACCAGAGATAGTGGAATGGATGTGGAGAAAAGGGAACACTTCTACACTGCTGGTGGGGATGCACACTAATACGTACCTTTTGGAAGGATGTTTAAAGAATACTTAGAGATCTAAAAATTGACCTGCTATTCAATCCTATAATTCCTTTACTAGGTATATACCAAGAAGACCAAAAATCACATTATAAAAAAACATCTGTACCAGAATGTTCATTGCAGCCCAATTCATAATTGATAAGTCATGGAAGAAGCCCAAGTCCCCAAAGACCCATTAATGGATTAATGGATTATGGTACATGTGTACCATGGAATACTATGCAACCTTAAAGAAAGATGGAGACTTTACCTCTTTCATGTTTACATGGATGGAGCTGGAACATATTCTTCTTAGCAAAGTATCTCAAGAATGAAAGAAAAAGTATCCAGTGTACTCAGCCCTACTATGAAGCTGATTTATAGCTTTCATATGAAGGCTATAACCCAACTATAGCACAAGAATTTGGTGAAAGTGGCTAGGGAGGGGAGGGGAGGGGCCGGGTTTGGGTGTAGGAAG
>CAUYON010211517.1:0-24572 GCA_963573935.1 Arctocebus calabarensis
TTTCATATAGTGATTAAAAGGCCATGAAGGCTATGTTAAATAGTTCAATGAAAATATTTCAGAATGTATATAAAGTCAGCATATTGTGCCCCATGATTGCACCAATGTACACAATTATAATTTAATAAAAATTAAAAAAAATGTTTTCATTTTTGTCTCATTGCTTAAAACATACAGTAGAACCTCTTTAAGTTGACCGGCATGGGACCGTAATAAATTGGTTCACAAATGGAGATTTTCAACATAAGGAACTAGGCCTACTGTACTGATACATGACATGTGGTGCATGTCTGGTCTGTGAAAGTTAGGTCAACTGAAGGAGGTGGTCAGTGTAGGGAGGTGATCAGCTATGGTTCTATTGCAGCTACATACCAACAAATAGCATTACAGGAGGCTGGTAAATACAAATCTTAGGAGGACATATTGCCAATTCAAATAAAAGTGACGTTCTTTTCCTAAGAAAGGAGTGAAAAACGGATTTTGGTTAGGTAATTAGCCACTATAAAACAATCTGAAAAACAGATAAACATCCATACCCACTTCCAACTACATGGATTTAATGAAGTTGACTGTACAAAGAAACCACCAAATAAATGTATACCAGACACTTTTTCCCTGAATAACCCTCTCAACAACCTCAAGAGAAAGTCTAGCTGATGCAGGCCAGGACCTGAAAGGAAGGCACCCAACCTGTGGTGTCAGGCAGAACTAGGTTAGAATCACTACTAACAGTCGGGGGCTGCAAATTCATGGTTCTCAACTGTGAGATGGAGCTACCCAGAGCCCTACCTCAAAGGATTGCTTCAGGCTAAGAGGATGTAGAACAGTCCTAAGGATTGTCCTGAGTACCTAGAGACTACACTATGCTATTATTCTCTATAGCAGCTTTCCTGGTTATTTATACCACAGGCTTTTAAAGGCTTTCTCCAAAATAGATTTATCATCCTATTCTAAGCAGAATAAGACATTTTTTTTTTTGTATCTCTAATAACATGAAGCCATACCTTGCTCAAGGGACACAACCAGGAATTTCCATGCAGGTTAGTCACCTCTCTGCTAGGTGCATGGAGATTTCTAGACTCCTTTGTGGCTAATCTAAGTCTGGACATACTGTCTCACAAATAAAGGTATCAGGGTATCAGTAGTGACAGGTGTTCTAAGGACTTAGAATTGGGACTAGATAGGAAGGGCCTTGGGTTACCAGTGGTAAAGGTTGGTCTTTCACCTGGATAATAAAATATGTCTCAGGCATCATACTTAATTTGATCATCTACAGAAATGCTTGCATTTCAGGCATTGTATTTAATTTAATCATCCTGAAGAAAACAGCTGCAGAAATCCTCAGACAGCCAGGGTTAAAGTATAAATAATAATACAACCCTCCATCCCCCTGGTGAATTTTCTATTTTGTAAAGTGATTTCAAATTCTTTATATTCTCCAAATTTCATAAGAACCCAGTGAGGAGAGCAGGAGAAAGGATTGCGTTACTTATTTCGCACATGAAGAAACAGAGACTGGCTCCTACAGGAAGTCATATGGGTTTCAAGCAGCTCAGCCAAGATCAGAATTCAGGCCTTCAGACTGCAAGCCGATACCTATTCAGCTCTACACCAAAGCGAATCAGCGGGGAGGCTGCTGAATAGCTCCTGAGTTGTTTGAGAGCCAAATCTGCCAGCAGCTTCTGGAACAGTACTGAAGATAGCAGGTGAGGCAGGGCAGCTGTTCTTATCAGCTTACAATTGTGTGTTAGGAGCATCCATAGATCATCCTTCATTTACTTTCAAGCAGTCAGTGAGACGCACCTCACTTTCATTTGCATCTGGGGCCTTCCAAGGATGAGGTATCAGAGCAGTCAGAAATGGCAGTTGTGATTAGCCAAATGACTCCCTGGTGACAGCAAAAACACAAGGAGACAGAACATTTTTACAAGGTGAGTTTGTTCATCTTTTTTCATTCTTCTATGACTACATACATCTGCAGGCCTGAGGTAGGTATTAGAGACACAAATGTGAATAATATTTAGTCTTGACAGTGAGGAGTTTATGATCTACTGGGGGAGATAGAAAAATCACCCGTGATAAGCATTATTTTTAAAAGTTATGAAAGAAACATAATGAGAAAAAAAGAGGGAAACGCTGTTTCATTTTTGGAGTGGTTTGACTAGGGCCTGGAAACATAAGAGCTTTTACCACTGCAACAGGAGGCGTAAGGACATAATGGACGTGGAGACAAGATGCCATCTGTCATGGTCAGGGAATTTTAAGTGGCTCAGTGTGGCTAGAACATATGGTGTGGGGACTGGAGGTGGCTGGGTCAGAGAGCGAGTGCGAAGTGGGACATGAGGTCTGAAAGGTATAATGACATCTGATATGCAGGCCAAAGTGAAGGGCTGAGAAATTTACACTTACCTTGCATGTGGCAGAGAAGGCTTTTATCAGAGGGATGACAAGATCAGATGAGTGCTAGAAACTTCTGGTGGCCCTCTGGAGGTTAAACTGGGATGGGTGGTATGAGGGGGCAGGAAAAAGTAACTCAGCAGGAAAATGGACACTTTGCTGGCAGCAAAGCTTTTTTTTTCTTTCAGAAGTGTTAAGTCACTGAAGATACTGGTGCTATTTCCAGCTAGACCAGGAGTTACTTCAAATGGTTATTCTGGATATTCATGAGGGACCATGATAACACCACTGTACAGTAAATAAACATGAATCCAAAGAGTACCTGGGGCACACCCTGCGAAGTCCGTCACGCATACAAACACACAGGCTGCTATGCTGTGGCCACACAGCCTCAGCATTTCCAGGTGTTTTTGCCTCTGGGTTCATCAGCGGCCAGTTTGCCTCAGATAACCTTGCTGTATCTGACACACAAAATTCTAGGCTCTAGCCTCTAAGCCATGTGTGTCACGACCCTTTGGGGGTGGAACGACTCTTTCACAGGGGTCACCTAAATACATCCTGCATATCAGATATTTACATTACGATTCATAACAGTAGCAAAATTACAGTTATGAAGTAGCAACAAAAATAATTTTGTGGTTGGGGGGGTCACCACAACATGAGGAACTCTATTAAAGGGTCATGGCATTAGAAAGGTTGAGAACCATTGCTAAGCTGAAAGCATTAGCTGGATAAGACAGATATTGAGAATCAGTAGCCCAAGGATTCTTGACATTTCTTCTAGCTATAAGCCACATAACATGGCATCACTATTCAAAAATTTAAAATCAAGAAGCTGAACTTTAGACAATCCGAGGAAGGGTAAAGGGTAGTTAAAGAGGAAGGAGGTTGTTCCAGTCTAGAAGACACCCATTCAACTGGCTCTCTGGTATTAGTGGAATCAATCAATTTGAGCAGAGAAGAAAGGTCACTTGAACCGAAAACTTAGTTCATTGATTTAGTTTTCTGCACTGAATGATTAGTGTCTGGCTAGATTTAGACCAGGTCATTGAAGAGTCAAGTTTAATGTGTAGTCCAAGCTAGATGTAAATATGCAGCTGTGGTCCATTTTACACAAGGTGATGTCTTCCATGAATCTTTTGAAATAAAACATGCTATAATTTCTTATTTACATGTTTTTCAATTCTTTTTTACTTAGAAACAAAAGATGTATTTTCCCTATGTCCTTAAACTACATTGTCAAAGATTTATTTCCACCCTATTTCCCAAGTTTTCAGTCACTGATCACATTTCTACTTTAGGTAGCAACACTAAGAATAATAACAAAAGGGCAGCACCTGTGGCTCATCGAGTAGGGCGCTGGCCCCGTATACTGAAGGTGGCGGGTTCAAACCCAGCCTCAGCCGAACTGCAAAACAGAAAAATAGCTGGGTGTTGTGATGGACGCCTGTAGTCTCAGCTACTCTGGAGGCTGAGGCAAGAGAATTGCCTAAGCCCAGGAGTTGGAGTTTGCTGTGAGCTGTGTGATGCCATGGTACTCTGCCAAAGGCAATAAAGTAGGACTCTTGTGTCTACCAAAAAAAGGAAAAAAAAGGATAACAAAGGCACTATAGTCACTAGGCATTCTTCAAAATATTTATTATTTGTTAATTTACTTAATCCTCACATTAACTTAAAAAGGTAGGTCTTTGTAGGAGATGGGAAATTTACAGAACCAAGAGATTCAGTGCAACGATGGCAGAGCTAGAGGATAAATCCAGACCATTGGTCCTTTTTACCTCTCTGGGCACAGTCTAGTCAAAAGTTCATCCACAGCAAGTACAAAAATTTGGGTGAGAATAAAATCACCTTAAGGGAAATGTGTTTACCTTTCATAGTCAATCTTTTCTTTCTTTTTTTTTTTTTGTTAATTTAATATAAATCACTGAAAACCATTTTCTAATAGATTAGAGAAATTGCCTATTCAATATTAAGTTGCAGAACCTGGGCGACAAGTCTGTTTTCTTACCTAGATCCCACATTTTATAAAAGATTTCACTGCCAATGGTGATTTTAATTATGTTTCACCTGTACCTGACTTATTTTTTTTTCTTTTGCAGAAGATATCTAAGTGACTAAATATTCAAGTGTCCTTCATTTTAAAATGGCTGCTCATGTCATCCTAGATATTATTACAAAGTGTGAAAATTTGTCATTTCACTTTCAATAGTTGCAGGAAAAAACAGTAGGGTTACACAATATCCATGTAATCACACAATGCAGGGCTTATCTGATAGTCTGGTAGTGCAGGCCTCCATATCCGAAGGTCCAACCTTTCATACCCTCTGACTCTAGGACCCTGGGATTGTGAGTCCTTATTTTCTTCTATGCCAGGAAATAGAAGTAAGGAGAATCCTCACTTCCTCTTTCCTCACTACTCTGGAGTCCTGTATGGGTTGTTTCTCATCTATTAACTCACATGTCAGGCCTGAATAGAAGTCTGCACTCTGCCATTGATCTGTAAGGATATGGATAGCTCATAGAAGACACAAAGGGGGCAGCCTAATGGGGGCATCTAAATCTTAGTGTCCTTTCAAGATTCCCTTAGAATTTGGAGGACATTGTCATGGGCCATACCATCAATCTGCTAAAAACTGAGCTTTTATAAATTATTCAAAAGGAAAAAATAAATTTATATGTAACATTTTGAGTGTGTGATCTACAAATATTACATAAAAACCTGGTCTTGGTTCATCTGCAGAGCGTGAATAGGGATATAAAATCAAGTATGAAAGTATAGACACTGGCCTGCCCTCAGTCCCAGCCCCCGATGCCACCAGTACACTTTTCAGTAGACCTCGTTTAGGCTTTTCCTCTTTTACTCTATTCCTGGGTTGGTATGGCTTTATTCATTTCTCTTCATCTGCTTACCCAGTTTTCCCCATGATATACCTTTCCTAATTATAGAATTACGTAATTAGTTTTTTCCCACATATTTGAAAATATTGTCCTTTAATAAAACAGTAAGTTGGAAAGATAAATCATATGAATGACTATATTTTCAAGATATAAAGACTAGGAAAAAAACAGGAACATTATAGGGTGAAAGCACTCTACTGACTGCTTCTGAATCTCATGGTTTACGAAATCTCTAATCAGCCATGTGCTATAACCAGGGTGTACTAATGCGGGATTTTATTGGCATGGTGGTTTTATTAACCATGCTATTTTCTCTTGTTTATCTCCATCTCCAAGGGTAATAAAAACTAAATACTCACTTTCCCAACCTCTCCTATAGACAGGGGTAGCCCTTGATCCAGTTCTTCTTAACTTTTTAGAAGAATTTTAGTTTTGACACTTTTCAATACACATATACATTGTATAGTAATCAAATCAGGGTATTAACATATTCATCAGTTTATACTTTTCTCATTTCTTTGTGGTAAGAACATTCAAATTCCTCTTTTCTAACTATTTTTAAAATATACACTACAATATTGTTGACTATAGTCATTCTACTGGGCAACAGAATAGCAGAACTTTGTCTTCCTATCTAACTGTGTGACCCAGTTCTAACAATAAAATGTAAAGGGAAATCTGCTGGAATATTCTAGGAGAAGCATTTGTCTCCCAGTTAAGGGAAAACGTACAGGGGAAAAAGAAAAGGCTTTGTCCCCAGTGTGTCCTATTTCTCAAGGTGGCTGTAAGAAGATATGATGGTGGGCGGTGCAGCTGCCATCTTGCAGGAAGGGGAAGGCCAAGGGAATTGTGGAGACACAAAGGGACTTGATAACATGCATTCAGGTGCTGAAGGAATCATGCAACAACTAGATATTAGATGCTTATTACATACCAGGCATTCTACTAGTGCTAGGAATTCATGTGCACAAAATAAACAATGTTTCTGCTTTCAGGGAACTTACTTTTAACAGGAAGCAAGATAGCCAATAATAAATACATATCAGATGTGGTAAAAAAAAAAAAAAATAAGGGCTATGGTGAAAAAAAATTAAACAGGGTAAAGGAGCAAAAGAGTGATGTAGTTGTTAAAGGTAAGAGCAACTGATAAAATAACATTTGAGAGACATGAAGAAAATGAGGGAGCAAGTCATACAGGTACTTGGGAGTAGGGAGAAGGGAGTGCTACAGGAAGAGGGAACAGCTGTGCAAAGGCCCTGAGGGGAAACAAGCACAGCTTATTCATGGAGCAGCAAGAAGACCAGAGAGGCTAGAACTGAGAGAGCACAGGGAAAATGAAAGAAACGAGACAACAGTGTTCACCAAGGCCCAGATCTTTCAGAGGTTTAGAAGTTACGTTAAGAATTTTAGTTTTTACCTACGGTGCATCTTAGAAGGGTACAGATGAAAATTACTAAATGTAGAATATAAATGTTTTCATATTTATATGAAGTGATTAAAAGGCCATGAAGGCTATGAAAAAAAATAGAAAGATTCAAAGATAAAAAGGGAAATAATAATCACCCCAAGCTACCTTGTGATCATTGCTGAATTCAGAAATAATGAAAAATTATTTTTGCTCTGCATTGTGTTTCAGTATGGCAATGACTTTGGAGACCTATAAAGTTCAATTTTTTGATTTTTCAAACTGTGGAAACAAAGACCCAGAAGTGAAATAACTCGGGTACAGTCCAAGGTCAGTTATGGTGTCTGGTATAGTTTCCTCCAGGTGGGGGTACAGGGGCACCGCAAGGGGCGCGGACTCCCAGATCAAGTGCAACTGTCCTTTATCCACTAGTGAATTTATCTGATAAATTCCACTTTGAAAATGCAGAGTAGAGTTCTACTGAGAAGAGTGATGTGCATGAGCAATTTTCTGTCCTGTGGAATTCTATGGGGTGGATGAAGAGCAAAGTGAGAGCTGGGAGCTTCCAGAAGAGCAATCCCTGAAGAAGCCAGCAGGATGGCGAAGTGAGGGTCTCAGAAGCAGGAGGACAGCTCAGATCTCGCCTAGATGTTTACAAAATAAGTTCTTAAAATTAAAAAAGATTTTTCTCAATGACCTATTCTTTATGTCTGAATGTTTTCATGAGTGTCCAACAGAGTTTTCACTATTTTTAATTTTTCTAACTTAATTTTTAATTAAAATCATAACTGTATACATTTGTGGGGTACAATGTGATGATATGATATGCAATGTGGAATGCTTAAATCAAACTGATTAACATAACCATCTCTTAGTTATTTTGAAATATACACTTGTATTGTGCACATTAGGTGAGATCCCACCAAATGCCCTCTCTCCTCTCACCACTTGCCCTTCCCCCCTGCCCCTTCTTTACCCTCCCCCTTGCTAGACTATATTTGTGTTTTATCGTTCATATGAGTGTGTGATTGTTTATATATTGGTTTCATAATAGTATTGAGTACAGTGGATACTTTTTTTTCCATTCTTTTTTTTTTAATTGTTGGGAATTCATTGAGGGTACAAGAAACCAGGTTATACTGACTGTATTTGTTAAGTAAAGTTCCTCTTACAACAATGACTTGCCCCAAAAGATGTGTCACACAGAGAGACCCCACCTCCCTCCTTCCCTCTCTCTACTCTTCATTTCCCACAACCCCCTCCCTCCTTCTCTCTCTCTACTCTTCATTTCCCACAACCCTCTCCCTCCTTCTCTCTCTCTCTCTGCTCTCCCCTTCCACCACCCCCACCATGTACTAGGTCATTATTTGTCTTCATATCAAAATTGAATACATAAGATTCATGCTTCTCCATTCTTGTGATGCTTTACCAAGAATAATGTGTTCCACTTCCATCCAGGTTAATACAAAAGATGCAAAGTCTCCATCTTTTTAGTGGCCGAATAGTATTCCATGGTATACATATACCACAGCTTGTTAATCCATTCCTGGGTTGGTGGGTATTTAGGCTATTTCCACATTTTGGTGATTATAAATTGAGCTGCAATAAACAGTCTAGTGCAAGTGTCCATATGATAGACGGGTTTTTTTCCTTCTAGGTAGATGCCCAGTAAGAGGATTGCAGGATCAAATGGGAGCTCTAGCTTGAGTTCTATGAGGGTTCTTCATACTTCCTTCCAAAAAGGTTGTATTATCAGCGATGCCTGTGGTTCAAAGGAGTAGGGCACCAGCCCCATATGCCAGAGGTGGCGGGTTCAAACCCAGCCTTGGCCAAAAACCAAAAAAAAAAAAAAAAAAAAAAAGGCTGTATTAGTTTGCAGTCCCACCAGCAGTGTAAAAGTGTTCCTTTCTCTCCACATCCACACCAGCATCTGCAGTTTTGAGATTTTGTGATGTGAGCCATTCTCTCTAGGCTTAGATGATATCTCAGGGTGGTTTTGATTTGAATTTTTTTCCATATGTTTGCTAGCCATTCATCTATCTTCTTTAGAGATGGTTCTATTCATCTCTCTTGCCCATTGATATATGGGATTGTTGACATTTTTCATGCGGATTAATTTGAGTTCTCTACAGAACCTAGTCATCAAGCTTTTGTCTGATTCAAAATATGCAAATAGCAAACATAAAAGATATACTATTCAGCCATAAAAAAATATGGAGACTTTACATCAATTGCTGTTTTGATTGATTCTTACTTCTTTTTAAATTCGAAAAATGGAAAGAAAAAAGTTCAATTGTAGGTCACTAGCAGCCAAGCACTCCTCTCAGCATGTTGGTGCACTTCTTCAAGCCTTTGCATATGTGTACATAGAGTTATGACCAAATGGCTTCTAGTTGTTGAGCCACAACTTGTCACACTGAAATATCATTACCTCCTATGAAAACATAGGCTGGGTATTCAAAATAGTGCCACAAAATTTCTGACTCTTTAGCACAATGGTCTCAGAATTCATTCCTGTGTTTCCCTCTCATTTTACATCACTGTTGAGAAGTCTGAGTTGACGGTAGCAGGCTAGTTGTGTTTTCTTTACATAGAAGCAAACATTGAAAATAAATAATATAGGGAGCACTGAGTAAAACTGGCCCCAGATAACTTATTTCCAATTTCTGAACATGTTGGAGGATATGTGATCCACAAACAAATATCACAATTTATACCTGAATAAATGTAAGAGAAATTAAGGACTAATCCTCTCCTCTGAAATATCATAATGTAAATGAATTAATCCTAGTTAATAAAAGTAATCAGTTAACCAGATCAACACCTTAGTAGACAAGGCTAACTTAGAAGTTTCACCCAATGTAATTTCAGTTTCTTTAAAAATAAACTAAGCTCCTGGATCTTGGATAAGTGTCATTAATAAAAGGATCCAGGGTGCCTTGCAGAAATGAATCCAAAAAATAAAACTAAATCCCACAATAAAGGTAGTGTGTCAAAGTTGACAGGAGCCAACTAAAAAGAACTCCCAGTGGCCAAAGCCAGAGCCATTTGAACAATAAAATAAATAAAGTTGCATTGGATTAAAACTCAAAGTATAAAATAAATATCCATTAAGACCATGCTGATCATAAATAAATAACCTAATAAATTAATAAACAGGGAAATAAAGACAAATCTCTCACGCATAAAAGTTTCAAATAAATTATGCAGATACTTCACCCTGGAGGAGGGATAATATCGCTCTCCACTTGTTAAATGTAGACTTCCTTCTTAACCTCCTTCCAAAGAATATGGTTAGAATATGGTGTAGAAAGGGGAGAGGGGAGAAGAATAACTTTACAGAAATCTGCTAAAAGCTACTTCAGCTGGGTAATAAACATTATCATTAACCATAATGATATTATGAACCCTTGGTATTATGTGATGACAATGGTTCTTTATCTCTGTGTTCTTCTTCCTCAAAATTCCTAAACACAGTCTAATCAGAAAATAGACAACATGCCAGGTGCTGTGGCTCATGCCTGTAATCCCAGGACTTTGGTAGGCTGACACAGGAGGATTCTTAAGGCCAGGCGTTTGACGTAGGACTGAGCTACTCCGTAAGCCAAGAGGAGCCTAAGGAGACCTGATGCCTGAAGAGAATGCAACATCCTGAATGTGATTCTAGACCAGCAAATGGGCATTAGGTTTAAAACTAAGGAAATCTGAATAAACTATGAACTTAGTTAATAATGTATCAATATCAGTTCATTCATAGTAACAAATGTATCATAGTAATGTAAAATGAAAACTGTATGTGGGGGAGCATATGGGAAGTCTTTATCCCATCTGCTCAATTTTCCTGTAAATCCAAAACTTTTCCGTTAATTAAAAATAAAATTAAAATAAATAAATTTCGAGTCATAGCATTTTTTTAATTAGCAAAAACATCCTGTTCAGTCTATATCTCATACCTGGTGTCTAGTAAAATGGGCAGCTTCAGGTCAGGTATGCTCTAGGTGTCAATGGCTCTCAATCCTGGTAGTGCATTTACATCATCTAAGTCTGTGGTCCCTCCAGCCCCTAGACCTTGGACTGGTGCTGGTCTGTGGCTTGTTAGGAACTGTGCTGCACAGCAGGAAATGAGCAGCAGGTGAATGAGCACAGCTTCCTCTGTATTCAGAGCTGCTCCCCATGGCTCACATGACTACCTGAGCTCAACCTGCTGTCAGATCAGTGGTGGTATTAGATCCTCAGTAGGAGCACAAACCCTCCTGTAACCTGCACATGTAGGAAATCTCTGTGGCACACTCCCTGTCAGAATCTAATGCCCCCCATCCTTGAAAAACATTGTCCTTCATGAAACAGTATGCCAAAAAGGTTGGGGACCATTGACCTAAGGTTTTCTAACAACAGTAAATCAAAACCTCAGCTGACAGCACCACTTCTTGAAATCTTATCATACTACCAAAAGTCTAGTTTTGCCAACAGAAACATCTCATATAACTAAATCATAAATTTATACTTTTTAGCCATCTACATCTATCGTTCCATTCTGTATCGTTTTCATACAGAAAACATAAATTCTCTCTCTCTCTCTCTCTTTCTACCAAGGGGATTCTGACAATATAAAAAAAAGTAAAATAATGACTATGACTGGACACATTTGGAAAACTTAAAATAGCAAATTATAGAAAAGGTCTTGTTTTCATTTTTCTTTTATTTTCTTGGGAAATGTTTCTTAAGATATTGAAAATTAATGTACTTTGAAAAGAAAGATGAATTAAGGGAAGAAAACGTGAAGTCTTGTGATCTTAAAAAAAAAATAGAATACAAATAAATTCAAGGCATCTAAAGTTCTTATGGGTGCAGACAGAAGGGTTACTTTCTACTCCCTAGTCATAGTATTAAAAGCATCCTTTGGCCATCAATACAAAGCCTGCACAAGATGTGTGAAGCCTGCATCCCAGCCAGGACCTGCCCAACAGCAAGGGCTTTCCAGACATTGGGCTAGATTTACCAGGCTCAAAGACCATCTCCACCTGTTTTTTTAAATTCTGTTTTAAGTATAGGAGCCTGACATGGCCATTCAACTCAAACATGTGTCAATTATCTGCTAACTAACTGAAACTCCTCCATGCTATGAAATCAGGAAGCTGCAAAGCTCAGGAATGCAAATATGAAGAAAGGAATGCAGGGTTTGTTTTTCTCTCTGCTGCACTTGACACTGACTATGTAATCTGGAAAGGTCCATAGAGTCTGAAAAGCCAGGGAAGACAGAGGTATCTCTCAACAACAAGTATAAGCTGAGATTTTCTAAAAAAAAAAAAGCAAGGGGAGCAGTAATTCTACCTTAATCAGGGGTCTTCCATGAGACCATTCATTGCTTAAGAAAGAAAAATAAAACCCACAAGGTTTAAGACAGTTCATTATGAGTCCCCAAATATAGAAATTACCATAGACCCTTTCTGCATGCGTGCCTGAAACTCAGGTCCATGCACTGCAGTGAGGTGGATATTATAAGACTTTGCTCAGTGTGTGACACACCTTTGGGGGACAAGACACAACTGTAAGAGGGACTTTACCTAACAGACACAATCAGTGTTAAAAAAAAGAAAGAAAGAAAGAAAAAGCCCCCCGGGGGTGGGGGAGAAGTAAATTATAAGACTTTGGAGACCAAAGATATTTGAGTCAAGTACCCACACCACCATGAAAAGCTGGTAATCAGGCTATTTGAACTTCTATGCCTCAATTTCCTGTGTGCAAACTAGAGTGAAGAATATGGACTATATAGAAAGATGGAATTCTTAATAGCAAGTGGGTAACATGTGACTTCACTTTATCTTGCATGAGTAGACAAATGATGTATTTATTAAAACTAGCTTTATTAATAATGTCACTGTTATTAATTATTTTAAGGGGTATTAAGGTCTGATGCCCTCACCACTCCTCTCACTCATGTTCAGCCTTATCTTAGGTATATTTTTTAACCAGAAAATTGACCTTACACCCTCACCTTTAAGGCTGCATTTCTTTGCCATTACCTGGGCCTCATCCCTTCTTTAATGACCCACTTCCCTCCTCCCCTGCAGAGCTCCGTGTACCCCCCTGGGGAAGTTAGCCCATTCACTGCTAGTTAATCACTTTGCTATCAAGACCCACAGGTTCCCTTGCATGTATAATCAAAGAGCTTCCACATTCCCAGTTGTCAAAAAAAAATCATAAATTCATCTTAGAGCTGCAAAAGAGTTTACAAACCATCTATCCAATGTCTTAATTTTACACATAAGGAAACAGAGGCTCAGAGCATCTAACTGACCTGCTGGTTGATAGCAGAATGGACTCAAGTCCAGACTGCAGAGAATAGTTGCCAGCATTGGGATCTAAGAACATTAACCTCTGATAGTGTCAGCAACACTTACCAAAAAATATAATCAGAGTTCCTCAATTCAAAGTATAGCTCCCCAAAATCTCATTGTGTAAGCCACAGTTAAGTCAGGCTGCTAACAACAAAAAATGATGGTTGGTTCATGCAGGATATGTGAATGAAGGGGAAGCTTGGAAATGTTTATCAACAACACTTTGTGCTGTGCTTATTGCAAAGCATGTGCTCAATTATCGTTTAGTAAGTGGGTGAGTTGATATAGGAATGGATGAAGACTCGTGGGGGAAGTTTCTCAAAACCATCATCATAAGTATACCACTGAAGAATTTGAAAACTGGATTTTGCACAGAAAGTCATTCCTTATCTAGAAATTTGGATGTATCAAAATTAATTTTGCAGAGGTCATGTGCTATTTGGAGACAGTATTCTATAGGCAAGGATCAAAGCAAAGAACTACCAAGGATCATATTAAACAAGCAAAGCTCCAGTCAAAATCTCAGATGGATTCTGAAAAACAAGAGTCATGTCATTACAATTACTCTACCTGGTGCCAGGCATGGTGGCTCAAGCCTGTAAGCCTAGCACTCTGGGAAGCAGAAGCAGAAGTCCTTGAGCTCTGAAGTTCAAGACCAGCCTGAGCAAGAGTGAGATGCTATCGCTACTAAAAATAGAAAAATTAGTGAGGTGTGATGGCAGGTGCCTGTAGTTCCAGGTACTCGGGAGGCTGAGGCAGGAGGATCACTTGAACCATGAGATTAAGGTTGCTGGGAGCTGGGCTGATGTTACCGCACTCTAGCCTGGGAGAACAAAGTAAGACTGACAAAAAAGAAAGGGAGGGAGGGAGAAAGAAAGAGAGAGAAAGGGAGAGAGAAAGAGAGGAGGGAAGGAAGGAAGAAGGTAGGAATTACCCTACCTGATATTAAGACACAGCACAGGTCATGGTGATTAAGCTATTACATTTCTGGTCCAGTTATAGACAAATCGAACAATGGAACAAAACGGAGAATCTAAAACCAAACTTATATCCATTTCAAAAGTGGGGAATGAAAGAAACGGCATCACACATAAACAGAGAATAAACAGGATCATCTTATTAATGCCATTGGGAAAATCAGCTCATCATAATGAAAACATCTAGTTATAGCACTACCTTGCTCTATAAGCAAAAATAAATCCAGATGGATTATCTGAGCATTTAAAACCTCAGTATAAAATAAACTACCAAGGGAGTGAGGAATAGGAAGAATAGCTTTATGACTCTTTATGAGTCCTTCAGAAAAAGTATTACCCCTTCTTTACATCAAAATTAAAGATTTCTGCTCCACAAAGTGCACTGCAGTCAAAGTTAAAAGTTCGCATGTCACAGACAGGAGGTATTTCCAATGTGAATGACCAAGAAAGAGTGAATATTTATAAAACACTACATATCAGTAAAAACAAGAGAACAGCCCAACAGGAAAATGAACCAGGTGTATGAATGTCAAATTGGTGAAGGAGAAAGTGGATGGATGATGTGAAGAAATGCGTGTTCTTATTGATGGGTCATCAGAAATTTCCAAATTAGAAGTACCAATTTATAGCTACTCTGATAAAAAAATAAATAAACATTCAGATCATAGCCCAGGTCAGCAAACATGTGGGGAAATAGGAACTTTCGCATATGCTAGTGATTTTGCAAATACAGTAGAACCTCTGTAAGTTGACCACCCAAGGAATTCTAACAAACTAGTCAACATAAGAAATAGACCTACTGGGCAGCACCTGTGGCTCAAAGGACTAGAGTGCTGGCCCCATGTACCGGAGGTGGCTGGTTCAAACCCAGGCCAAGCCAAAAACTGCCCCCCCCCCCAAAAAAAAAGAAAAGAAAAGAAATAGTCCTACTGTACTGATATGTAAGAGTGTCCAGTCTATGAAAATTAGCTCAGTTTAGGGAGGTGCTCAACTATGGGGGTTCTACTGTATTTATCACAGCCATTTTGGTAGGTAATCTAGCAAAAGAAGAAAATAGTATAAGCCCATGTCCTATAAAACGGGGATTTCTGAATACATACTCGAGGGAATTCAATAAAGTCAAAGACATGTGCTGTGCAAAGACTATTATAATAATAAACTAAAAGAAATATTTTTAATGTGCATGTTATGCATATGCTGATTTAGTATTCAGTGGCCCAAAAAGGCAATTAAATATCAAAGACAAACAATAAAAAACAATGGAAAAACAAATGTTGAGAAAAAAACATATAAACAGTTCAACCTAATATACCATACATTAGTATTTAGGTCAAGTTCAGAGACCAAATAACATACCATCATATATTTTGCATAGATATTCATATGTAGGAGGTAGATGCCCACTAAGCAGATGAGAATGAGTGTTCTATGGGGAGCCAGAGAATTAAAAATGAAGTAGAGAGAGACAAAGGGGGCAAAAGGAGGGGTCTGAGACTGGAATTACTCTCTTAAGGTGGCATTACACCAAGGAGCAGCATCGGGCATATTAATGCAATTTTCTGCACTTCGAGGCCAAAACAGATCTAAATAATAAAGAGAATGTTTTTAAATTGTGGAAAAGGGAGAAAAAAATAAATTACCTGCCTTGAATTGATGGATAGTTCATGTACAGAAGGTGGTTAACCTAAAATTCTCTGAAGTCAGAAATGTATTGGGATGAGTGGCACCCCCCTTGGAAAGCCCTTTCATAATCAAGGGATAATTGAGTGTTAATTCCATTGACCTTATTTGCAGTAGCTCCTCATTCCCCCAGCATCCCTGGCTGTCAGGCAGCATGCTTTACATAGCTGTCGACTTAATGTTTTTCTTTTGACTGAATTTTTTACCTGAGGCATTACAGTCCTGTAACTTCAGCAATCAATTTAAGCCCAAAGAAGCTGTGGGCCTCAGTCCCCTCTCTAAGCAAGTATTTGCATGCAAGCTAACAGCTTAAGCACCAGGGAAATGAGCTAGGTCCAAACAGATACAAGGACTAGAAATATATGCTAAATCACTGCACAGTCAGCTAATTTGCCTGTCACGGTGTTGTGCTTTGTGTGTAAAAGAAGAAGTTGTGTGTGTGTGTGCACTATGATCAGTAAAATTTTCATGCTGTTTTTTAAGGTTATAAGCTATTTTTGATGCTATTTGTTTTAATGATCCTAAGTCAATGCTTTAAGAAGTAATCATGAAATTCTAATGGCTAGATATGACATAAAAGGAAAAGTGGTTTGAAACATATTCAGAATTGAATTCCACTTAGAAAATTCCAATTTTGTTTTCTAAATTTTTTGACCAACCCAATTTCTTCAAAGGATAGGCATGTGCTATTAAAATGCAGAATAGAACTTGTACTGAGAATTTGACATTCCACGTTATAAAAAATTCTTAACCTTGAAAATGACTTAGAAGCCATTTTTTTAATCGTTGCAAGAATATGGGGTAGAACATTTGTTGCGCTCATAGAAGCAAATGCAGTAGCATCATTTATTAAATTCAGGTCTTTTAACCAAAGGAGAAATTGCTGTATTCATTTCCACTATTTGTGAAAGCAGTGGCCAGTTAGAAGTCTCCTGTATCCTCCTAGATATGATACAGACTAAAAATAATCAAGCCTAAATGTGACTGGCATATAAAGAACCTCAGACATAGACATTTGTGGGTGTTTGGAAAGAGAACAGTCCATCTTTCAGCTGTGCCCAGAGAGACAACTATATAATACATTCTCAGCTAGCCCTTGAGATGACATTCACTATTCTTAAATCCATCTCAAATAACACAGAAACCGATCCCCTAGCTCACAGTCAAAATAAAATAATTTTACTTACCCCCGTGGCCTGCAGGTCAGTACCATGAAAAAGAAGTAATTCCTTAGGAAAGAGCAACATATCCATTTACGTAAGCCAAGAAGAACGGAGAAGAGTATAAAAGAAACCAAATTGTGTAAAGAATAATAGGAAACTAAACCTAGCAGATTTCAGTCCTCCCCCATTGAGAGCAGAGGCAGAAGGTACAGAGAAATAAAGGCAAGCATTCTGTAAGCCACAAAACACAAGGTAAATGATAGGTATTCTTAGCAGTAGCTTTTGCCCCAATTATAGCAGGATTAATAGAAAGAAATTCATTTAGGAGTAAATATGTTCGGTGGGCAAAAAACTGCCTTTAGAATAAGCAGTGGCTTCAGCCCCCAGGCTTGCTCTGTAGGTGGCTTCTGTCAAAAGACATAAATCCTGACCACAGAGTACACCTCCCTCCAAGAGCCATCTAGGACTCCTGAAAGCGATCAGCAATAGGTCTTTCCCTGCTGTTTCGACGGCATCATCACTCAGAATGCTTCACCAGAACCAAGTACAGACAGTCCCCAAATTACAAATATCCAACTGATGTACGACTTGCACTTACAAACGGAGACTATCACAGGTGATAGGTAAG
Organism: Arctocebus calabarensis; assembly: GCA_963573935.1. NCBI lineage: Eukaryota > Metazoa > Chordata > Mammalia > Primates > Lorisidae > Arctocebus > Arctocebus calabarensis. The sequence goes on from CAUYON010211517.1 coordinate 17,487, forward strand.
TGTACTTGTTCCAACTTACATACAAATTCAACCTAAGAATAAACCTACAGAATCTGTCTCATTCCTAATCAGGGGACTGCCTGCACTCTCAACTGAAGATTAGAAGATCCTTTTTAAGGTTGGGATTTCAAGAAAGTTACTAAGATGTGGGCAAAGAAGGCGGTGGAGGAAAGAGACCAGGTAGTTCTACAACAAGGCTTCTCAGCCTTCAAAGCACTCATTCAGATGGGATCTAGATCTTTTCCCTGTTAAAATTCCTCCCACCAGACATGGATTCTTCCCATTTCCATAGGACAAAGGGCAAAGTCCTTAACAGGGCATCAGAGGCCTGTCACCATCTGGCCCCGGCTTCTTCCTCTGTGCTAATTTACTGTCTCTATTTCCTTCATAGCCTGGGCTCCATCTCAGAGACCTGCCCACATGGGAACTCAAGTCCCAGTTCACACCCTGATCCATTCAGCCAAGCCATTTCCTCCTCCCGGTGCAAATTAATTAAAAATTAATTTTTAGCACATGCCTTCTCCTCTATGGAACCTTCGAGGTGTGATACCTCTTAGCACAGAGTAGGAAAGGAAGAAATCCTACTCAATCAAGGCAGAGTGCTAAAGAGCTGTCTGTCATCTGATCAGAATAGCTTTCTGGAGTTGCTTCAGCCACACAAGCCAGCACGCTGGCTCAGAAGGAGACGGTGGGAGGAAAAATCAGATGGAAACGCTCGTGGTCTACTGCCTACCAATCATCAAGACAAAAAAGTTTTGAGGTTCTGTAAATTGGAGCATAGGCAGATTATTTTTTCTGGGTCAAGGACAATGTCTGAAGCTAAGAGATGCTTCAGGAGCAATTTGTATGCACACCTGGGATGTAGGTGGTGCAGAGTAAGAGAGTACCTTTTGCATCTTCTCAGCGTCAATGTTGGCATTCTTTTTCTTGAATATTTTATTCTTAGGGCGATCTCAGAGCACCTTAAAAATTTAGATGAAGTTTGCAAAATCTTGCATAACTCGCAAAGTAGTTAGTACATTAGCTTGAGATGAGGAAGACATAAGAGGTACCAATGACATTGGATGCTTGAAAAACACTTGTTTTGTTCAGAGGGCAGCAAAGGTAGGCATTGTGGGGCAATCACAGGAGGAAATTAGTATCTAGAGAAATGAAGTCCATTTCCAATAACTTAATACAGTTTTATGAAAAGGACAAAAGAAATCTATACTTTCCCATGAATTGTAAACACATTTAAAAAATAAGCATATATCTTTGGCATGTTGACGAAAACAGTAAGACTTTTTTAATCTATCACTAAATTGTTTTTCTCTCATATCAGAAGCAGTAAAAAAAAAAATGGCCATTCATCTATTTATTCATTCCATCAATCAATCAGCAAGTATGCATTGAGTACAGTGGTTATAAAACAAGTCCACAAATTCTAATGCTTCCCCCATCAAAGAGGTTATCTCCCCTACCCTTGAATACGGTCTGGCTTATGATGTTCTGAATGAACCCAGTGACGCCCAGTGGGTATGCAGTTCTGCAGGGTCCTGGAGCTGGTATGTTGGAAAGACCATGTGGAGAGAAAAAATACAGACAAATGTACCTAAGGAACATAGGTTATTCCAGCTATTTGAGTCTCCCCAGACCACACACTAGACAAGTGAACGAAAAAGTCTTTCCTATGAATACCGTCCGATCACCATCTAACTGAGACACCCCAAGTAAGAACCACCTAGCTAAACCAAGTAAACCCCTGGGATGAAGAGAGATAATCATAATAAATAAATCTTATTTTACCACTAAGTCTGAGGGATTGGTCACATACCAGTAGATACCACAGGGATATCAGGCACCGTGAGATATTAGAGATACTCTCCTCCCTGACAGAGTTTGAAACATGGTGACCCAGGACTCTAACTGACTTTGCAGTCCCAATAGCAAATACAGTACGGAAATATAGATACATACTAAAGAAGTGAATAGGAAGCAGAATTGACCATAAGGAGGGAGCCTGATGTCATTTGGATACTCTGGCCCACCTCCAAATCTCATGCTGAAATTTGTTCCCTGGTGTTGGAGGTGGGGCCTGATGGGAGGTGTTTGGGTCACGGGGGGCAGATCCTGCAGTAATGAGCCAGTTGTCTCCACAGACAACTGCCCCTTGCTCTTGTTCTGCTCTCACCATGTGACCCACCTGCTCCAGGCACCTGGATTGGAAGCTCCCTAAACTAACATAGGAGTGGCACAATCCCATAAAGAGTCAGTGAGGACATAGGATCTGGGCTGAATGTCCAAGATTTAGATGAATAAAAGGTGTGGGGCGTGGGGAAAGGCGATGGGGTGGTGAGCTAGTAGGGAAGAGAGAAAAAGAGTAGGAAAATCAACAAAAGGCAGACAGTAGAGGATCGTGAAGGTTATAGTAATGGTTCAAAAGGACTAGACTTCATTCACTAGGCCTTAGATTTGCCATGGTGGGGAAAAGCACCATTAGCCTGACAGTGGGAGGAATAGGGGATTGATGTGCTGGAAGGCCAATCAGAAAGCTCTGGAAAGAATCTTCAAACATGGTAAGGAAGGTCTTCCACTCTGCTACCTTCCTTTCCTGTGACCTGCCAGAGCACGGGCACTTCACACATGTCATTTCTGCCTCTCCTTTCTGTCTCAGCACTTTCTGGTTTATGGGGCCACAACATTCTCTTAAGGAGCCAAATTCCCTTGCGCGGGGTCCCAGTTGTGGGGAGCATTACCCTGCAGCCCTCACCTGAACGGGTGGGCTCGTTCCATCACCAGGCCCCCTGACAGCTGCTTCCTGGCGATCCAAGCAGTTCTCAGGGCTTGTTGTTTGTTTTGACCGTTTGATCCTCAGTGCTGCACACGGTATCATTAGCTCACTGATGCCTGACAAGTGTTATCCTTCAGTGAATGATGCAAGTAAGGACACGTTCAAGTGTTCCTGCCGTGAAGCATTCCCGGTTTCTGGAAGAGAAGATATGTAATAACAATTATAAGGTGCTTTCATCTTCAAAGCCCTGTGCAAACATTATCTAATTAACCCTCACTACATACCTGGAAGGCAGGGAAGCACCATCTAACACAGGTTTCAAGAGGGGAGATTGGAACTGCAAGTTAAATGTCAAGCCCTCCACCAGAAAGGCTCGGCCCACACTGGAGCCAAAACCAGCCAAGAAGAACTTCTGGTCCTTATTCCTAAACTCAGGCCAACGAAGAAAATCAACACTGAAATTTGTTTAATTTATTGCAAGGGTTGTGTGTAATATCTTCCTTGTACAGCTTATCAGAGAAGGGGGAGATAAATTGTATTCATGCGGGGAGGCAGGATTCTAGGGTGCCGGCAGGGAATTTTTACTGTCCTGTTGTGTGACCTCTCCATACTTTGAATTCCCCATCTGTCAAAGGAGCCCTGTTAGTCTGTGAATCCCAGCGCATAACAGCCTAAAACAATTCACAAAAAGGAGTGTGAAGAAGGTGAGCCCTAGTGAGGTCCTGCTACACAGCAGCTGGGAGATTGTAAGATGGATGAATCTTCGCCCTCCTTTTCTTGCAGAATTTCTATTATTTGGCCCCATCCCCACCAGAAGGGATGTTCCTCATCACCTCCCCAGGCAACACTCTCAGGACCTCTCCCCTGTCTCCATCGAGCGACTCCCATACAGCCTTCCAATGCAGGAAGCAAGTTCAGTTTAACGTGAGTCCAGGGGAACTTTGCATTTTAACAGGGGGGTAAAAGTCCTATGCAGCCAACCTGAAGTCCTGACTGTGATATTTCCTGCCACAGGGAGTGACCATGCAGAGGAGATACCTAAGGTGGTGCAGCTGACATCACACCAGCCCGCCCCACAGCCACTGCAGTAGCAGCAACAATTTTAAGGTCATTACCAGGAGCCAAGCTCTATTTTAACAGAGGTCTAGTGTTGAGGTTAAGAGCAGGGCGATCGGTTTTCTACTGCTAGGAAATGACTTCCTCTCTCTGTGCCTCAGCCCCTTCATCTCTTAAATGGGAATAATTAATGTACCTGCCCACTAGGGTTATCGTGATGATTAAATGAATGAACTTTCAGAGAGTGTATAGCACAGGGTCAGGCACGTAATAATCGCCAGAACATAGCTGCTGTTAACACAGCTGCATGCTTGCACCTACAAGTGTGTGCTGACACAGCCACGTGAGATGGGTACCAGAGAGGGGACATTAGTTCCATTTTACAGATAAGGAGGGTGAGGCACAAAGTCAAACACTCGTCCCAGGTGAACAGTCATTAGATAGTGGTGTTGGGAATCTCATAGGGCAGTCTGGCTTCAGAGCCCGACCTTGGTGCTGTGCCACACTACAGGGAATTCACAGCTCCCAAGACCTTCTGAGGCAGAGACACTGGGCTGGGTACAAGTCATTCATTCATCCCCATGAAAACGTGAACCAACTTCTCTCTCTTCTCCCTGCCCTTGTATCTTCATCTTTAAAACAGACAAAATAGGCCAGGCATGGTAGCTCATGCCTGTAATCCCAGCACTCTGGGAGGCTGAGGTGGGTGGATCCCATGAACTCAGGAGTTCAAGACCAGCCTGAGCAAGAGTGAGACCCCATCTCTACTAAACATAGAAAAATTAGCCAGGTGTTGTGAAGGGGTACCTATAGTCTCAGCTACTCGGAAGGCTGAGGTAGGAAGATCACTTGAGCCCAGGAGTTTGAGGTTGCTCGCTCTAGCCTGGAGCAACAGAGTGAGACTCTGTCTTAAAAAAGAAATCAGGCAGACTATCCCCTGTACCAATTGGTCACAAAGATCAAATAACTTGTGCAAGATGATTTTGCACAATGTTCTTCCAACATAAGGAATTCTTATTTTCTACTGCAAGGTGGGCCAAAGTACAGCAGCTGTAAGCCAGGGCTCAAAGAACCCAGGCTTCAAATACCCTCTGCCTCTTAGAGCTTCAGTTTGTGCAACAACTGGCAGCCAGAGAAAGCTGGTCAGAGCTGGGCTCAGTGGGACCCGGGGTGCCAGCAGGGTAGGGTCCTGGGGAACAACCCCATGCTACAGACCATACAGCAAGCCTCGTCACCAAGTCACGAAGCGGTAAACTTCCATCACTCCAGAAGCCAGGAGGCCTGTCACCCCGCCCTTTATCCATAAAGGCCTTCCTCGGCTAGGCACCCACACACAGGGCTCTGGGGACTGAGGAATTTGGAGGCCTCTGAGGAAGGTGGGATAGAAGAGGGTCACTGGCAGGATCTGCAGAGTTTCAGTGTCGCTGGCTTCCACAGTAGGGGCTTTTTCTGGCTCTCCTGTTCTTTCTGCCTTACAGCTGAGACACACTGAAGCCCCCAGGTGCCATGGGCCAGTGCTGCTCAGCACTGCTGAGAAGTCTGGGGACAACACACAGGCAAGGCTTTGGAGAAACTCACCCCACCTCTCTGTGTGACCTTTTAAATTCCCAGGGGCGAAGGACCCAAACTGCTATGCTGGGATATTAGCACAGGGGTCCTCAACCTTTTGGGCACCAGGTCCAGGACAGTTTTTCTGTGGACTGGAGGGAGGGGTCAGGAAGGGTGCATGGACAGAAGGTGGAGCTCGAACAGTGACGCTGTGCAGTCTGGTTCCTAACAGGCCACGGACCCGTACGGGGGCTCACTCAGCCTGGCATTAGGGACCACAGGGTTAGAGGATGCAAACAGGCCTTTTTAGATTCCTGATTACTTTTTAATGTCGGCCAATCTGCTTTCAGAGCTAATAAGAATGATCTTTCTTGGAAATTTTTATTTTCCCAGCTTGTGTTTTGCTTAACAGGCACCACCATCCTTCATCCCAGGAGGAAAACAAACCACGGACAAGGGGCAGCCCTGAAAAGACAGTAGCTAGCTGGCAGCCTGCATTCCGTCCCCCACCTGCAGCCACAGCCCAGGTGCCCAGCCGGCTGAGGTGACAAGGTCCAGGGATAATTATGCTGGCAGCTTCCATGCTGCCTCTGGGATCTGTCACTGATTACTGGCTGCCACACGGCTGGCCGGCTGGCTCCCATCCTCCCAGCTTGATCTCGCTACAATTTGCACACACTTTCCCACTCCTGAATAATGCCCCCGTTCAAAGCTGTCATGGGATACAGTATACACTTAATGGCAAAGGTGAGCGCTCGCCCAGGCTCCTGTAATGTTTTCAGACTTCTCCTCCCCACTGGTTTCCCAGAGCCCCCCCTGGATTGCAGTCTTTGCCTCATTGTTGTGGTATTAATCGTTTCACATGTATCAAGTAGGCTCCGTGTGCCCAGCACGCTAGCAAATGAATAGAAACATCATGTTCCTGCCAAGCTGATTTATCATTTAACCAGAGCGAGCGAGAGAAGAAACAAACAGTGGGAGAAGATGTATGACTCCCACTGAGGTGAGACCATGGCAAAACTGGGCCAGGTGGCTTTGTTGTACAGCCTGTGATCCCTCCCACGGACAGCTGCTTCTCCGAGGGAGACTTTTGTGGGGTGAGCTTATAGGGATTTTTTTTTCCCTGAAACAAGGCTACCGCTCAATTTGGGACATTCCCCCCCACTAAAAAAATGGGGTCTCAGTCCTGCTCCAGGCCGCATACCCACCCACCACCAGCCTGACCCACAACCTTACACCTGCTCCCGCCCCTGCCCCTCCTATCAGTTACCCAAGAAAGAAGGCAGGTTTGAGAGCTCCTTGTACACCCCCAAGGGGAATATTTATCATAGCTTTTTCTGTGGGAGAGGATTTCCTGTATGTCTGGATTCCCACATCCCACAGCAAGCCCTTGCTGCCTTGTACCATGGCTCTTTCATGATTAGAAATCGTGTAGCATTAGTATTCTGGCAGCTCTAACTTGTATTAGAGGTTGCCACGAGCTATGACACCACGGCAGTCTACTGAGGGCAGCAGAGTGAGACTGGGTCTCCAAAAACTAAATAAATACAAAATAAAAATAAAGTAAATATTGGGCGGCTCCTGTGGCTCAGCGAGTAGGGCGCCGGCCCCATATACCGAAGGTGGCAGGTTCAAGCCCAGCCTCGGCCAAACTGCAAAACAAAAAAATAGCCGGGCGCTGTGGCAGGCGCCTATAGTCCCAGCTACTCGGG
>CAUYON010211518.1:0-16747 GCA_963573935.1 Arctocebus calabarensis
GCCTGTAGTCCCAGCTACTTGGGAGGCAGAGGCAAGAGACTCGCTTGAGCCCAGGAATTGGAGGTTGCTGTGAGCTGTGGATGCCATTGCACTCTATCCAGGGTGACAGCTTGAGGCTCTGTCTCAAAAAAAAAAAAAAAATAGCTGGGCGTTGTGGCAGGCTCCTGTAGTCCCAGATACTTGGAGGCTGAGGCAAGAGAATAACTTAAGCCCAAGAGTTTGAGGTTGCTGTGAGCTATGACTCCACAGCACTCTACCGAGGGTGACATAGTGAAACTCTGTCTCAAAAATAAATAAATAAATAAAATAATAAATAAAATAAATAAATAAAAGGCAATGAAGCTCTGAGTTTGAGCTCCCCAGGGGCAGCATTGTTCCTTAGGCAGACGTGTACCTCAGGGCTAGGAGAGACCTGGGTTGGGCCCTGACAAAGTTGACTACCACAGGCCCTGATCTTGTGAGTTTTCTGGCTGCCTCCCAGGCCTACATCTGCTGTGCACACTCCTTCCATGTGTCTGTGTGGCCACAGTCCTGGGGGAGGGGGGCCTGAGCAGGGTCCTGAAGTTAAGCCTGCAAGCTGGGATCTGGACTTACTTAGTTCCAAACGACTGGGGAATCTCCCTTCCGTGACAGCAGTGGTGTGGCCTTCCCTAGTCCCTCATTCCCAACAGGAGAGTGGGGCCCAGATGAAGTCAGCCCTCAGAAAGGGGGAGGGGCTGGTGGGCAGACACTGGGTAGGTACCCTGCCGTCCTGGCCTAAGCCTGGCTTCAGGTCATCCCCAAGAAAGAGTTACAATATGAGGTCACTGTCCCTACCCTCAGACCAGAGATCTGAGACCAGAGCATCCCATTTAGATCTCCATTCTATTTGAGCCAGGGAATGAAGAGTGTTTACCAGCAAGACCCCTGTGTCTGTGCCCCTGTGTCATGTTCCTCTGGCCAATAAGGAATGCTCCTTCCAGAGAAGCTTATGTCTTTCATTTTTTTGGAGGAGGGTCAAGGCAGCAGGGCTGGTGCCCTTTGGGTGGGAAGCTGGGTCTGCCCTGGCTAACTTTGGTACTTGCCAAGCATTCCATCTAGAAAGATGAATCTCTTTACTCCCTGTGCTGTGGCTGCCAAGAAGTGAAGCCAAACCTGTGCTCCCTGCCCCAGAGTTTTGGTGCCTTCTTTTCCTATTAGGGTTAGAGTTTAAAACATACCTGAGCAAAAGGGGGTCCTTGGCCATTCCTGGCCTCTGACTCTTCACTCAGGGATTGGAGGCTCTGTCTGTGCTCTCTGTGAAGTCCTAACAAGGATCAGCCCTCAGGCTCACCTTGGCTAGAACATCATTTTGTACTCAATTAATAGAAAGGAATGCTGAGATCTTCAAGAGTAAAGGCCTGAGTGACCTTGTCAATGAACTCGTTGAATATCAATGTACAATCTCTGAGAAAGGAAAGACAAAGACAGATTTGAGGGTTCATTGGGGCATGATATAGTCTGTTTTTTTGTTTGTTTGTTTGTTTTTGAGACAGAGCCTCAAGCTGTCACCCTGGATAGAGAGCTGTGGCATCACAGCTCACAGCAACCTCCAATTCCTGGGCTCAAGCGAGTCTCTTGCCTTCGCCTCCTAAGTAGCTGGGACTATAGGCACCTGCCACAATGCCCAGCCATTTTTTGGTTGCAGCCGTCATTGTTGCTTGGTGGGCCCAGGCTGGATTCGAACCCGCAAGCTCAGGCGTATGCGGCTGGTGCCTCAGCCCATTGAGCCACAGGCACCGAGCCAATATAGTCTGATTTAAAAGAATGGGCAGTGCCTGTGGCTCAGTGGGTAGGGCCAGCCCTATATACCAAGGGTGGTGGGTTCAAACCCAGCCCCAGCCAAACTGTAAGAAAAAAATATCTGGGTGTTGTGGTGGGTGCCTATAGTCCCAGCTACTCAGGAGGCTGAGGCAAGAGAATCACCTAAGCCCAGGATTTGGAGATTGCTGTGAGCTGTGATGCTACATCACTCTACTAAGGGTGACAAAGGGAGCTTCTGTCTCTAAAGAAAAAAAATTTTTTTTTTTTTTTGAGACAGAGCCTCAAGCTGTCACCCTGGGTAGAGTGCTGTGGCATCACAGCTCACAGCAACCTCCAATTCCTGGGCTCAAGTGAGTCTCCTGCCTCCACCTCCCAAGTAGCTGGGACTGCAAGCAGCCACCACAACGCCCAGCAATTTTTTTGGTTGCAGCCGTCATTGTTGTTTGGCGGGCCCGGGCTGGATTCGAACCCGCCAGCTCAGGTGTACATGGCTGGCACCTTAGCCCGTTGAGCCACAGGCACCGAGCCAAGACAACAATTTTTTTAAAGATTCTCCTGACTACTGGAGAGTCAGAGAGGAGGCCATAGGCATCCAGGAGAGACGACAGGGATCTGGCTGGAGCACTGGGGATGTTGCTGGATATCCTCAAACTTAGCCAGGTTTCCTTCATCCTTCCCTTGAAGCTCATCCATTGGGCTTGACTTAGAATTTTGGTGTAGGGAGAGAGGGTTCTCCCTTCCCCTATACACCCTGGATACATGGCCTACCTGGCTGATCCCCCATCTTTCCTCTCCTGAGACAGTGATTTAAGCTTTAATCTGAGGCCAGTTTTTTTTTTTTTTTTTTGAGACAGAGCCTCACTATACCACCCTTGGTAGAGTGCTGAGGCGTCACAGCGCACAGCAAACTCCAACTCCTGGGCTTAGGCGATTCTCTTGCCTCAGCCTCCTGAGTAGCTGGGACTACAGGCGCCTGCCGCAATGCCCGGCAAGTTTTTGTGATTATTGTTGCAGTTGTCATTGTTGTTTTATCAGGCCAGGGCTGGGTTCGAACCCGCCAGCCCCAGTGTATGTGGCCAGCACCCTAACCACTGAGCTACGGGTGCTGAGCCACTGACGCCAATTTTTTTCTTTTTGTAGAGACAGAGTCTCACTTTATCACCCTCGGTAGAGTGCCATGGCGTCACACAGCTCACAGCAACCTCCAACTCCTGGGGTTAGGCGATTCTCTTGCCTCAGCCTCCCGAGTAGCTGGGACTACAGGCGCCCGCTGCAACGCTCAGCTATTTTTCTCTTTTGCACTTTGGGCGAAGCCAGGTTTGAACCCTCCACCTTTGGTATATGGGCCGGCGCCCTACTGGATGAGCCACAGGTGCCGCTCTTTTTTTTTTTTTTTTAACACTAATTTTTTTTTTCTTTTTTGAGACAGGGTCTCAAGCTGTCCCCCTGGGTAGAGAGCTATGGCATCACAGCTCACAGCAACCTCCAATTCCTGGGCTCAAGCGAGTCTCCTGCGTCTGCCTCCCAAGTAGCTGGGACTATAGGCATCCGCCACAATGCCCGGCCATTTTTTTTTTTTTTTTTTTTTTTTTGGTTGCAGCCGTCATTGTTGTTTGGCGGGGCTGGGCTGGATTCGAACCCGCCAGTTCAGGTGTATGTGGCTGGCGCCTTAGCCCACTGAGCCACATTGGCGCCGAGCCTTTAACACCAATTTTTGCAAAGCTCATGTTTGCTGGTAGAAGGAGCAGGGCGAGACCAACCTAGATGGAGGGATAAGAGATGGGAGGGGTGAGGTAGGGAGGGGCAGAGCCTGTGTCAGGAGAGATCAGAAACCCAGATTCCTGCCTGGCTCCAGCACCCACAGACTAGCTTGGGAAAGTCTAGTCCTGGCCCCCAGAGGAATGCATTAATGTGTCTACAAACTGCCTGAGCACCTACTATGTGCCATCCGCAGCTCAGTCACTGTCATGGCTCACTGAGGAGAGCCTCTGGGTTCAAGCATTAACCCCTGCCGACCCAGCCCTGGACAGGTCCAGGTTGCCCAGGACACTGGTAAAAGGGAACAGAGGGGGCACTACGACCCCAACGGGAGGCAGTTTCACCACCACCACTAATAGCTGGGCTCCTCACGATCTGAGGGTAGACTGAGGGCTGCCACATGTGCCCATCCTTGTGTCTTATCTTCTCTTAAAGTGCCCCCATTGCTGCCCTCCAGCTGGAACTGTCCAGCCTCTTTCCCCTCTCTCCCCTGCTGCAGTCCTCTGGTATCATCCTCAAGCATGAGGCTGCCCTTTTGTCTGTGTACCCAGTTCCTGCCTGGAGGAGAGAAAGCACACACCTGATAGACCCAGGGTGGTGAGGTCAGCCTGGACTATGTTGTGTACCACACTTCCCAATCAAAGGACTAGTTGGGTGAGTTCTCTACAGAGGGGTCAGGCAGGGATGGCTGGGGTCTGTGCTTTGAATAACACTGGTGTTTCTTCCTAAAGTTTTAGTTGCTGACAAGGAGATCCAGACACTATCACCAGGGGTACCAAGGCTTTTGCCTGGAATTGTTCTGCTGGGGACCCAAGATAGAGTGAGTGGGGTTTGTTTCCTCATTCAGCAGAAGGGTCCACTCAGACTGGGGCAGCCCTCAACTGCCCTGCATGGACTCGACCTCCTGCCATTGCCTCTGTTGATCAGGCAACCAGGCCTGCATTGTCGCCCACATAGCACACATGTTCACACTCACTAAAGCCTCCACTGGCAAAGGCAACCTCTCTGTCCTCCTGAGAGAGGACCTTCATGCAGGTTGTCATGAGAACACCTGTGAACCAGGCTTTTGGGGACTCCTGGGCCCCCCATCTCTCTCTCCCTAAATCAGCCAGCCCCACTCTGGTCCTGATCCCAACATCTAGCCCACAGTTCCTCCAAACAACTATATACTAAGAGCCGTGGGAGTTGGCAAGGTGATGAAGCCTTGGGTCAGCTTCCCAGCTTCAGGTTGGTAGGGAAATGTCCTGGTGACAGAGCGCAGAGGTGTCTAGAGGGCTAGGAGAGTGACTAAAATAAGGCTGCCTAGAAGAGGTGACACTGCTACTGGGCCCTAAAGAGTCAACCCAAGATCTCTTGCCCAGAAGAATGAGTGAATAGCCTGGGCAAGGGCCTGGAGCTGTGGCCTGCCAAGGTATGATGCTCTTTGGAACAGGACTCAAACAACATCAGAACCTATTAGCGATGGACTAGGGGGTAGGGAGAGCGGCAGTGGCACATGAGCTCCATGTGGACTTGCCCTTCTAAAAGTAGGAGAGTTAGCTGGGCATTGTGGCAGGTACCTGTAGTCCCTGCTACTTGGGAGGCTGAGGCAAGAGAATCGCTTAAGCCCTTGAGTTTGAGATTGCTGTGAGCTGTGACAACACAGCACTCTACCCAGGGCAACAGCTTGAGACTCTGTCTCAAAAAAATAAATAAATATGGGCGGCGCCTGTGGCTCAAAGGAGTAGGGCACCGGCCCCATATGCTGGAGGTGGTAGGTTCAAACCTGACCCCAGCCAAAAACAGTAAAAGAAAATAAATAAATAAATAAAAATAAAAACAAAAATATAAGCAGGAGGGACCCAGATAGAGTAGCAAAGAGGCAGGGTGAAGGCAGACTTGGAATAGTCCTTGGGAGGCCCTAGTTGGAGGCTAAGGCCAGGCAAGCAGGCAGTAGCTAGTCCTAGGGGACTGGGGTGGGGGTGGGGGGGTAGAAGGAAGTGCAAGAAACAAGGCCAATCCCACACAAGGAGCTGGGGCTGGGGCTTCCTGGAGACCTGCAGTCTGCGGAGCCATTGCTGCTTCTGTGAGCTGTCTGTTTATTGACTGAGAGCTATCCTCCCCAGAGGGATAGGACACCCCCTCTGTAGGACATGGTATTTTCATGAGGGGTGACAAGATGGGGATCTGGAGCTTCTAGTGGGTCACAAGGCCATAAGCTGGGTCCCTCTCACACTTTCCACCCTCCCTGGCTTCCCGGTGTCCTCCTCTATACACCTGCAACCATCCAAGCACATCCATGGATGATCCTTGGGGTGAAGCAGGGCCCACCTACTTCCAAGGGACCATAGGCTATACCTTAGAGACCCTGCCCCTGCAGTCTTGCTCATAAATGAGGAAACTGAGGCCCAGAGGCAGAAGGCCTTGCCCAAAGTACCATGAGGCTGAGGTCTCTACCTGTCTTTTTTTTTTTTTGAGACAGAGCCTCAAGCTGTCACCCTGGATAGAGTACTGTGGCATCACAGCTCACAGCAACCTCCAATTCCTGGGCTCAAGCAAGTCTCTTGCCTCTGTCTCCCAAGTAGCTGGGACTACAGGTGCCTGCCACAATGCCCGGCCATTTTTTTTTTTTTTTTTGGTTGCAGCCATCATTGTTGTTTGGTGGGCCCAGGCTGGATTCGAACCCACCAGCTCAGGTGTACGTGGCTGGCGCTTTAACCCGTTGAGCCACAGGCGCTGAGCCTCCACCTGTCTTTCTCCCAGGCCCTGGTTAATGAGTATTTCCAGCAGAAGGAGTGGGCTCAGACTGCAAACTGGATTTGAGCTGCTTCTAGCAGCGTGGCCTTGCCTTCCAGAGCCCTCAAAGCCTACTTGCTCTGCCCCCTCCCTTGGGGTTCAGGCTTAGTGAGCTTCCATGTGGAGTGTACTGCTCATGCAGGACTGCAAATCGTCAGCTTTTCCCCGTAAGGACCCTCCACTCTGCCCTGCTGCCTGCTTCCTGTGGGCTGGAGAATGGTCCTGGGCCAGTTCCTGACCACCCTCTCCAATAGCCCTGCTATAGAGTCTCCCTGTTCTAGACAGGCTGTGGCTCCTCCAAGGGCTTCTCTGGGAGGCAGATCTGCAGGGCCAGTTCAGAGAGGACATGAGTAGAGATGGGGTCCAGGGGCCAAGTGGTGTTGCAGGACAGGGCAGCAGAAGGATGTCTAGCCTTAGACTCCTCCAGGGGCTGTCTGTGTTTCAGGTGTCAGGCAGGGCTCTTTGCTACCCTGCCTCCCCCAGGTATGGGGCTTCCAGCAGCTCAGAGGCCCCTTTGTTCTTTATCTTCTCTGCCTCCTTGGTGGCAGCATATAGATAAGCATCCCATTTGGGGCTCAAATTCCAGCCTAGTTGTCCACTCCACCAGGGGTTTGGGTCTTGCCAGCTACGCACTATTCCCCATCCCTGAGATCCACCCACAGTGTCCAATCCACTCGAGGTCCCACCACTGTACACTTTCCCCAGGACCCTTCCCCCATCTGCGCACTTTGACCAGCACCTTCACCACCCGTGTGTCCATATGCGTGCATGACCCTACACGTGCAGACACACAGTCTTTTTTTTTTTTTTTTTTTTGTAGAGACAGAGTCTCACTTTATTGCCCTTGGTAGAGTGCCGTGGCATCACACAGCTCACAGCAACCTCCAACTCCTGGGCTTTAGGCGATTCTCTTGCCTCCGCCTCCTGAGAAGCTGGGACTACAGGCGCCCGCCACAATGCTTGGCTATTTTTCGGTTTTTGCAGTTCGGCCGAGGCTGGGTTTGAACCCGCCACCTTCGGTATATGGGGCCGCCCCAGACACACAGTCTTATAGCCCTCAGCCCTCCCCTATCTTGTTGACACTCATGGGCCACTTTGAGGCCCTTTCCCCTTCCCCATTCCCACCCTTTATAGCTGGGAGTGGGGAGGTTTGCACAGGGGGCCCCTAACCTACTAGTGAGCGCCTAAAGCTGAGAGCCACCCCTGCATGATCCCAGAGAACTCCCTGGGCAACCCCCAGACACATGTATCCCCTTTACCACCCTTCTCAGGGACGCTCTGCCTCCATCTCCCAGCCCTGTCTCAGCCAGCCTCTCTTCTTCCCAGTCTCCCCCCTCCCCCCTCATTAAGCCTCCTAAACCCTCCAGCTCCCTGAAGCAGGAAATTGCATTCTGCCAAGATTAAATGGACTTGAACGCCCTGCCTCTGCCCTCAAGGGAGGGAAGCTGGAAGGAGCCAAGTTCGCTGGGGGTGGGGGCCCAGGACACTGAACCCCTGGTTGGGAACGTGAGACCTAGAAGGGTCCGGTTTTTCAGAATGGGTTGGGGCTTCCTGAAGGGCACAGGGGAGAAGATGGGGCCTGCTGGGAGGCAGGGGCTGGGTATGAGGACCCCTCCTCCTGCAGTGGGAATGAGAAGCCAATCTGTAGAGGTGGGGGCAAGTTTTCATTGTGGGGAGAGGAAAGGAGTGGAAGAAAACTGCAATTGGGAGGTGAGAGAGGATGCCTGTCAGGTTGAGATCCCACCGACAGGAAATGGGAAACTTTGAGGGATGTACTCACTGCTTTTTGGAGTATCCAGAGGGAGGGGCTGGCATACTTCACATGCCCCACTGGCCCATGGTCTAACAGGAAGGGGACAGTCCGGCCAGTCAGGGACCCCTGCATGCACTTGGGTCCTTGAGAAGCCCTGCACAGTCCTACAGGATCCTGCGGCCCCCACTCTGCACTATCTGGAATCCCCTATCAAGACCAGAAAGCACTCAGGGTGGCCATGGGAAGAGATATGCTAAGGGTCAGCACTCTCCTAGAGAGACCCAAAGCCTGTTATCTACACAGACTTCCCTTCATATAGAGGGGAACAAACATCCCCACTTCCCACATGAGAACCAGGAGACCCAGACAAGTTTCCCACCACCAGGCCAATTTCAGATGTGAGGGGAGTAAAGGAGGAGTTATGCCCTTCCAGGCCCTTCCTTCCCCTGGTGGGCCTCCAATGGGACCCTGAGCCCAGCTCTGAGTCTAGAGCAGACCTTTAGAGCTTGGTAAAGCCACATGGACTAGAGGAGCAGGAAGGAGCATGGCTGGTCTAAATTGGTCAGGTATCATCCCTAGGAGCACCCATCCTGGAGAGTCACAATCACACGTGACAATGCTTACTCAGCACCCACTATGTGCCAGCCTGTTCTTGGGATAGGGGCAGTAGTGGGCATTGGGACATGGGAAGGACAGCTCAGCTCAGTCAGCATGGTGGCATGGAATAGAAGGCCGTGGGAAGAGTTCCTGGAGAGAAGCAAGGAGGTTGTCTGGAGAGGGCCTAAAAGAACTTTAGCCTGGGGCGGCTCCTGTGGCTCAGCAAATAGGGCGCCGACTCCATATACGGAGGGCTGCGGGTTCAAACCCGGCCCCGGCTGAACTGCATCAAAAATTAGCCGGGCACTGTGGCGGGCGCCTGTAGTCCCAGCTACTTGAGAGGCTGAGGCAAGAAAATTGCTTAAGCCTAGGAGCTGGAGGTTGCTGTGAGCTGTGACTCCACAGCACTCTACCGAGGGCGACAGAATGAGACTCTGTCTCAAAAAAAAAAAAAAAAAAAGAACTTTAGCCTGGCTGAACATGGGCAGGCAATGGCCAGTTGTGAAGCTTAGAGATCATGGTATCATTTGGCAGGACTGGGGCAATGGACAGCTGTAGGAACTTCTATGAACTCCATAGCAGGACTGGGGGCTGTCTCCCTGACCACCCAAGCCATGCACACCCAGTGCCCCTGCCCCACTGGCTCTAGGGCTCTGTTTGTTCAGATGCTGCTGCCTATTTTAGGCAACCTGAACTGGGCAGATGGTTCCCCAGGAAGGAGGCTGGCTTCATCCTTGTGGCTGTTAAAAAATGGGCATCAGAGAGGCACCTGTGGCTCAAGGAGTAGGGTGCTGGCCCCATGTACTGGAGGTGGTGGGTTCAAACTCTGCCCCAGCTAAAAACCGAAAATAAAAAGGGCATCACCTGTCCAGTTGTGGGGAAGGCAGGCTTTAGGGCAGATGTACGCTTGGCTGGAGCATCCATGGTCACTCTGACAGGCCCTGGGGGAAGACAAGCCAGTCCTTGGGAATGGGGCACCTGATAGAGCAACAGTGGTGTTGGGCCTGCTGGGAAGGGACACAGCTGAATCTAGATAAGGCTGAGGTGACAGGTAATCCCCATAGTCTGCTCCCCAGTGTTCCTGGCCTGAATATTCCCTGATCATTTCCTTGCTGGGTTCTTAGATTGTAGTCAAGTCAGCAGAGCCTGCTGCTAGTGAGATCTGAATTGGCCTGTGCTTCGGGTCACTGATGAGCAGTGACTCAACACCCTGCCTCTGCCTTGTCCTGGCTTCATGTCCATAGGCTAGCCACTAAGGACAAACGATACTTCTAGCACCTCTTCCTTGACCTCCCCTCTCTCTGCCCTCCCCCAAGATCTGCTCTCAGAGAAAGCCTATCAAGCCAGCCCCAGCCAAGATGGATTCCTCTCTGGTCCTGACATAGCTTCCTGCTCTGGAAGACCAGCTTAGGGGCTTCTCCTCAGAGAAGATGGTCCCTCTTGAGTATCTCATATTCCCTGTGGCCCCCATCACAGGTCAGACCACTTTGTATGTGCCATGTCTTCCTTTCCCAAGGGACTGTGAACTCAAAGAAAATGGAGACCACATTGGGCTCAGTCACATTTAGTTCCCAGGTCCTGACAGTACTGGGCAATATAGTAGAGTTGCCTGACTGAATGACCACAAGGTACAAGTATATTTCCAAGAATTTAAGGCAAATTTATTCACGGCCTTGCACATAGGACAGCCTGTGTGTCCCTCTTTTTCCCAGGCTCTTGGGTGGATAGTAGGTGGGCTGAGATGCGGACCTAACTAGATGTGATTTCTGCCTGCAGAGTTCAAGGAATCTTCTTGGAAGTCAAGACTGGGGGCAAGGAAAGGGTGCCATCCCCTAGCTCCAAAGAGATCTGGGAGGGTTGGTTTGTCAGTATACTAGAAGATTGGGGTAGTCTATTGAAGCCAGGGCTGTTTCAGGGGGTCTAGGGAGATGAGTACCATTAGATGAGATAGGAGGGCTTCCTAAGCCTCTAATTTCTGGCCTAGTCAGCCAGTAGTGAAGACCAGCCTCCATGACCACCCAATATCCCCATCCTCCCTGCTCTGGTCTGCTCCCTGCCCCTATAGCTGGATTGCCTCAGCAACCATCCCTGTCCCCACATCTGCAGATAGTGTGAAAGCCTTAACTCCATGCAGAGGGAGGTGGACCCTTTACTCCCATACCAGGAGGCTTATTTAACCACCCTATTCTGGGTAGAGAGTCTTGCCTTGGCAAATTAAATAAATGCCTCCATCCCTATGCCCTTGTCCTAACACACTGTGCATTGCCTTGCACTCACTATCCAGCTCCCAAGCCACATAGATTGAGTTGTGGGAGTTTGAACAAGTCCCCTCTCTTCTCTAAATCTTCGAGGTCTCTCCGCTGTAAAGCTGGGATGTTCACCTTTTGTCCCACAGGTGGCTGGCAGAACACATACCCTTGTTTTGGGCTGGCAAATCACACAGGATATAAGCAGTACTGGCATTCTTCAGCTTCTCTTTTAAATGTGCCCTAGGGAGGCAGGCCTGTGGACCCTGATATCTGGTTCTGGAGCCCCAGGGACCAAGCTCCACCACAACAGAGCAATTCAGGGTTTCCTTCTTTTTCTTTTTTTTTTTGAGACAGTTTCACTATGTCACCCTCGGTAGAGTGCTGTTACATCACAGCTCACAGCAACTTCAAACTCTTGGGCTTAAGTGATTCTCTTGCCTCAGCCTCCCAAGTAGCTGCGACTACAGGCATCTGCCACCATGCCCAGCTATTTTGTTGTTGCAGTTGTCATTGCTGTTTAGCAGGCCAGGGCCCAGTTCAAAGCCACCAGCCTCAGTTGTATGTGGCTGGCGCCCTAACCATTGAGTTATGGGTGCTGAGCCAATTCAGGGTTTCTTTTCTTTCTTTCTTTTTTTTTTTTTTTTAGAGACAGAGTCTCACTTTTTTTTTGTAGTTTTTGGCTGGGGCTGGGTTCGAATCCGCTACCTCTGGCATATGGGGCGAACACCTTACTTCTTTGAGCCACAGGTGCCGCCCTAGAGTCTCACTTTTATCACCCTTGGTAGAGTGCTGTAGCATCACAGCTCACAGCAACCTCCAACTCCAGGGCTTAGGCAATTCTCTTGCCTCAGCCTCCTGAGTAGGTGGGACTACAGACGCCCACCACAACACCCGGCTATTTTTTGTTGTTGTTGCAGTTTGGCTGGGGCCAGGTTTGACCCCACTACTCCCGGTATATGGGGCCGGCGCCCTATCCACGGAGCCACATGCGCCACCCCAATTCAGGGTTTCTTGAAGCTTAGCAATGGGCCTTGTCCAGGGCCACCACCATGGAGTTTGTGAAGGTCCTGGTGGATCTGTGCTGTGGTTCAGAATAAGTTCTCTGATATGGGGGAGCCCTTTGGTGGGCTGAAAAGCGATATACTGCTGAAATAAAGAGTTCGGCCCTCCTTGTGCCCATCTGATCTCCTCCTCCCCAGTCTAGCCTGGGGCTTCTCTGGTCTGGTAACCTGAGAGGAGCAGGACTGGAGAACAGTGGGCAGGTGGTGAATGGCCACAACACTTCTCCACCCTTGTGTTCCTGGGCCCCACCACCTCGTTCACAGGCAGGTTGATTTAACCCCTATTCCTTCAGCCCTCCCACCAGCTGGCAGGAATACAGAAAAGCATTAATGATGCCTGCCATTGAGAAACAAGTGGCTTTGTCTGGATTGGTAGAACCTATAGAGCGAGGCTCTGTCTTCCATGGTAGAACAATTCATAGAAGGTGTCAAAACCCAGACTTTATTATCCTACACATAGGGGGCCACAGACTCAGGTGTGGACTTGTGGACCCTGTAAAGGCCTTGTGGGTCCTCTGTGAGCAGTGCAGTAGGGCAGTAGAGTCCCAGGTGTAGTGGACTCTGGGGCTGGGGCTGCTATCTATCTATCTATCTATCTATCTATCTATCTATTTATTTTAGAGACAGAGTCTCACTTTGTTGCCTTTGGTAGAGTGCTGTGGTGTCACAGCTCACAGCAACCTCAGCTCTTAGGCTTAGGTGATTCTCTTGCCTCAGCCTCCCCAGTAGCTGGGACTACAGGCGCCCGCCACAATACCTGGCTATTTTTCTGTTGCAGTTTGGCTAGGGCCGGGTTTGAAGCCTCCACCCTCGGTATATAGGGCTGGTGACCTACTCACTGAGCCATAGGCGCTGCCTTTAATTTCTTTTTTTGAGACAGAGTCTCATTTTGTTGCCTTGGTAGAGTGCCCTGGCATCACAGCTCATAGCAACCTCAAACTCTTGGGCTTAAGCAATTCTCTTGTCTCAGCCTCCCAAGTAGCTGGGACTACAGGCGTCTGCCACAACGCTTGGCTATTTTTTGGTTGTAGTTGTCATTATTATTTGGCAGGCCAGGATTGGGTTCAAACTGCCAGCTCCAGTCTATGTGGCTGGTGCTCTTAGCTGCTGAGCTACAGGTGCTGAGCCTGGGACTACTATTTGAAAAGGAGATTGGGGAGGGTAGTGGTTATCCCAAATCAACTAACTGGTCTTTGGAACTTCCCTGCCTTGGGCAAGGAGAGAGGGCTAAGGGACTCAGGCAGGGGCCTCAACTCAGGGGCTCTTTGTAGCCTCCCAAGGTTGCTAGTTCATCTTTCCCCCAGAGCAGCTATTGCTAGGGTCTTGGCTCTTGTGCCCAAGGAACGGGGAGGCTGGAATTGACTTCCCTTTGGCTCTGACACCCATCTGATGGTCCTATAGTCCTTGGCTATAGGAGACCAAGCCTGGGGCTGCTGGAGTTATAGTGATGTTCAACATCCATCTAGAGAGAGAAGGGCTCACTACAAAGCTGACTGATGGAATAGGAAAATAGGCACAGGTCAGAGCAAGGGAGAGAGCAGAGGTTGCCCCTTTTGCAGGACTCTTCCAGACTTCTCCCTCCTCAAAACCTCTTCTTGGGGTATGGGATGGCCTCACCTCTCCTGTGACAGGAGCAACAACCCGTCACGGAGACAAGTCAAGGTAAGAAACATACATGTCCACAAGGCAGGGCTGGGTAGGGCATGTGCCTGGGGACCCATCATACTGAACTCAATCTATTCTGCTGGTGGGCACATGCATCTACCTGTCCTGGGCTATTAGCTCCTCTTCCTCCAGCCAGGATGGAGGTGGGAGCAGGGAGGAGATGCTGGTCCTCATAAATTTACAATGACTAGGCTCGGCGCCTGTGGCTCAACGGGCTAAGGCGGCAGCCACGTACACCTAAGCTAGCAGGTTCGAATCCAGCCCGGGCCCGCCAAACAACGACGGCTGCAACCAAAAAAAAAAAAAAAAAAAAAAATGGCCGGGTGTTGTGGCGGGCGCCTGTAGTCCCAGCGACTTGGGAGGCAGAGGCAGGAGACTCGCTTGAGCCCAAGAATTGGAGGTTGCCGTGAGCTATGATGCCACAGCACTCTGTCCAGGGTGACAGCTTGAGGCTCTGTCTCAAAAAAAAAAAAAAAATTTACAATGACTAGACTTAATGAAGCTGGTGCCTAGGGAGTAAGAGCTCTAGTGTGAGACAGAAGGGGTGAGACTGGATAGTGTCTACATCCCCTTCCCTCCCTCTAGCCTTCTTCTCAGATGCTCTTTGCCCAAATCCGTCCAGCCTAGGGTTCCACTAAGCTAAGCTCCTTAGCACCAGGATGCAGCATAAACAACATCTGTCCCCAGTTGTCCTAGGGTCTGAGTGCCAGTGTTGCGAGCTCCCTCTCCCTAGATCAGTGGTTCTCAACCTTCTTAATGCCACGGCCCTTTAAGACAGTTCCTGTGGATCGCGACCCACAGGTTGAGAACCACTGCCCTAGATGAATCCTCGGGACACAATGAGGAGGTCTGGGAGGATCCCTGTTGACTCTCCCTGCTCCTGTGTAAGCACATAGCCACTGCCCACACTCTCACCTGAGTCTCTCAGGTGTACTGGCCTCTGCCTGTCAATCCAGGTGAAGCCTTCACCTTTTCACTGAGCCTGGGATGGGAATGAAGAGGAGGCTGTTCTAGTCTCCAGGGTCATATCTAGGTAAACAAGTTGGGGAGGAATTGGCCCTAGTCTTCTCACCAGCCCCTCTGACCCTCCATTTCTGGCTGGTGGTTGTGGGCCTCCTACCCTTCTAAGATTCAGAGAGGAAAGAGAAGAAAGGAGGTGTCTGAGGATGAGGATTGAGGGGTGGAAATTACCTCAACTGAATTTTAAAAACCCCTGGCTAGTTGCCATAGTAACAGAAAGGTGCATCCCATCTCCATGGCAACAGGCAAACACCAAGGTCTGCTGCTGGGATTGGGGATTTGGGATGTGGCCAGAGGGGGCAAATAGAAGAGGCTGGGTCTGGACTACAACAGTTGGGGGCAGGGGTCTATCCAGCATCTGATCACTTGTCCCTACCTTTTCAGGGGCCCAGAAGGTCAGGCTAAGCCCTTCTTCCCTGACAGTGGGGTCATAGGAGAATGGACTACCAGGAGTAATGCTCTAGTTCCCACCATCCTCTCCTACCTCACACTGCCTCAGCATGTGGCCTGCTTAACTGGGCTCCTAACTGCCCAGAGCTTGGGGCTGGGAAACCTTTGAACTTGGCTCTTGAGTTACAATTTGGAAGTCATCATCACGGGTCACTGGTCCTCAGAAAGAAGAAGTGCATAGCCTGATGCCTGATGGACAGCTATGTAATACTTTGAGGACAATGATGCATACCTAGAGGGATGTTATATACACCTAGGGAATGACCACACATGCCTGGAGTATGGCTCCTCAAGGTGGCAGTCCTTTTCTCCAAGGACCTAGCCTCCAGGGATAAAGGAAGAAATCTATCACCAGGACCCTGATTTAGTGTGAGGGCCCAGGGAAGGACAGAAAGGTTCCTGTTCTGTCACCACCAAGGACACTCTAAGGGGCCGGGCGTGGTGGCTCACGTCTGTAATCCCAGCGCTGTGGGAGGCCAAGGAGGGTGGATTTCCAGTGCTCACAGTTCGAGACCAGCATAATGACTGAGCCAGAGAAAAGACCCCGTCTCAACCACCAGGACAGAACACACCGCCAGGCGTAGTGGCGAGTGCCTGTAATCCCAGCTACTTGGGAGGCAAACCGGACCGCGCATCGTTACGAGGAAGGACAATGGAAAAAAAAAAAATAAAATAAACAAGGACACTCTAAGGAAGCCCCATGCAGCCTGGCAGCCAGAACCACAGGTGACATTTGACAGGTCCTGGTGCAGGCTCAGGACTGACTTGTGCATTCACTGGGTCCCAACTGACCCTTTCACACTCACAGGCTCCATGCTAGCATCTGGACATTCAGGCTTACTGGCCCCATTGCCTAACATTTTACCATGAGAGCAGCTAGTCTCTTGGGTTACCCAGTGACACCATATGATGCTTGTTAGATGCACCTGGGAGCACTGTGGCTCCTGAAGTGTCAGGCTTTTCTATTAATGCATTAGTGTTTTCAAGGTTTGAAGATTATATGGGATGCCTGTGGCCTTGGAGATCTGGCTCTGTGTGTGTGCGTGCGCACACATGTACCACTGCACACCCGAGCACACAGGACAGTCAGCAAAAGAGGTGTGGGAGGGTATCTACTTTCCCAGACTGCCAGCTTCCAGTAGATTTGTTAATATCTAGATTCTCAGACCCAGTCCCAATAGAGATCATGCCTGAATACAAGAAAGAATTCTGGGGAGACACTGGAGCATCAAGCAGGCTGCTGCCTCCTGGGCTAACTAGGTGGATAAAACCTGGGGCTACCTGGGATGGAGAGGAGCCATCCTGGGAAACGGGGAAGCAGCCCTCAGACAGGCAGGAGATGCCGTCTAACTGTGGAGAGGTAAGCGGAAAGAACCCAAGGCACTCTGAAGCCTCCTTTTCTTTCTTTCTTTTTTTATTTTATTTCATTATTATTATTTTTTTTTTTGTAGAGACAGTCTCACTTTATCACCCTTGGTAGAGTGTTGTGGTGTCACACAGCTCACAGCAACCTCCAACTCCTGGGCTTAGGAGATTCTCTTGCCTCAGCCTCCCAAGTAGCTGGGACTACAGGCGCCCGTCACAACACCCGGCTATTTTGGGATTTTTTTGGTTGCAGTTGTCATTGTTCTTTAGGT
>CAUYON010211524.1:0-44223 GCA_963573935.1 Arctocebus calabarensis
TTTTTGAGACAGAGCCTCAAGCTGTCACCCTGGGTAGAGTGCCGTGGCATCACAGCTCACAGCAACCTCCAATTCCTGGGCTCAAGCGAGTCTCCTGCCTCTGCCTCCCAAGTAGCTGGGACCACAGGCACTCGCCACACGCTCGGCCATTTTTTGGTTGCAGCCGTCATTGTTGTTTGGCGGGCCTGGGCTGGATTCGAACCCACCAGCTCAGGTGTATGTGGCTGGCGCCTTAACCTGTTGAGCCACAGGCGCCGAGCCGAACAGGTTCTATTTTAATATTGTTCTTTAGTAATCAGCCCAGTTTTCTAATGGTTGAATGGGAAGTATGAGTGATAAAATCAATGTAAAGGCAGAAGTAGAAACTTTTTTTTTCCGAATGGAGATTGTATTCATTATCCCAAGCCCATTCCCTTTTATGATCATTTGGATTGTGTTATTCAATGTTTTATAGGTATAAATAGAAATAAAACCTACTTGGTCCTGCGGTTTGCTTAACATGATTGTGTCTTGGCTCTGCTGCAGGTGGTGCTGCTTGGCTGTAGATGAACAAGGAATATTAGATGTGAAGGAAGAATTGGGAGCTGATTTTGCTTTACTCTTTCAGGTATAACTTTATTATGACTTTGGTATTGATATGTTACATTTTTTAAAGTTGGGGCAAGTGACACTTTACGTGTAATATGTAGTCAGCGTACTCTAAGTATGCCAATTGAAAATTGGCAGAAAAAGTGGTTATAAAAATAAAAATAGGATTGTTTCTTTCTGGCTTGCCTCCAAAATGGATATTGTAGCTATCAGTTCAATTATTTGGAAATTGTAAAATCTATCACGTTTTCTAATGACACGGTATATAGAATAGAAAGCTATTGAAAGACGGGTTAGAGGCAAGAGTACCATTTATATTTATCGTAGTACATGTGCATAAGATAACTTGAAAGTATTTAGAAGCAGTAACAGCTGCATCAAGCACAGCATTTTCACTTAATTCTGCTAGAATAAGGATGGAAGCAAGAAAATTCTGGTAGAATTTAAGTGGTTTCTAGAGGAGAGTAGAAGAGAAAACTGCCTCAGAAAAATGAGGAAATGTGCCTGCTGATTTAAATCTGAGCTTGAACATGGAAATTTCTCTTAGAGCTGAGTCGTGCTCAGGAAGCAAGCCTGTCCTCCCCCTTTTTGCTCTGTTAGTCGTGTTAATGAATACCACCAGGTGGCTGGCGGGCCTCTGAGCCGCGCCCGCGGGATCTGCAAAGTCAGGTTTAAGAGAACGATGTCAGCGACTTAAGACCTGTGTCACGTGACTCCCACTACTTGCCAACGCCGAGGCAGTGGATCAAATTTCAACTCCAGGCAGTCCTCCCAGCCATGTGGGTTTAGCCGAACAAGAAGCAAAATCAGCCTTCCTAAAACGTTAGGAGCTGCTCTGAGCTCACTGCTGGGCCTTTGGGTTGGGAGCTGTTTTTAAAATCAAAGCGCATGGGCTGAAGGGAATTGTAGTGTTTTGCTGTCATTTGAATGTTCTCGTCTTGTCTTCATCAGTTCTTCCAGACACTTCCTGAGAGAATGGGGGCAGGAGCTCTAACCATCTGTGTAAGTACAGGCCTTCTTCTGTCTTGTGGAAACTGCCAGTTTTTAGGACAGGCCTTTGCCCTCCTTGTTTTCATGAGATGTTTGTGTAACTTTTTTTTTTCCTTCCTAGGAAGGCGGGCTAAGATCTGTTACTCAAATCCCTAACTATTCAAATGGCTATTAAACGTGATTTGGGGTAACATTCAGTGTTTTTGTGCTCTTTAGTTTCCCAAAAAGGTACAGGAAGATGCATGCCCACTGTGTTTGGTTAAGTCAACTTGATTTAAAGTAGAGCACACTGAAGTGGGGTAGGCTTTACTGTTTGTTCCTAAGGAGTTAAAATATGAATGCTTCATTGTAGTTACTGGAAAAATCTTGTGACTAGCTTGAGAAAGAATCCAAATAACCATTGAATATATGTATGACATTTTTCTATTTCATATTTTTATTTTTAGTAATTCTAGAATTTCTCTTTTAGCTTAGTTGCTGAAACTAACGGTGGAAAAACTTGGTTTATATATTTGTGAATTCCCCAATCAACTGTGGAAATTTCTGATTGTTATAATACAGTGACATCAAGAAGCAACCCTGATATGAAATCTATGGGAAATGTGCATATTTCTAGGATGGAAATTCATGAATTTCTAAGTAATTCTGATGCTTTTAACCTCTTCTCTGATGGTTATCTTTTGTGATAATTGTAAAGTACATAATTTTACAGAATGCTGTAATTTAAATTTTTATTTCACTACATAGGAAATACACATATTTATATGTAAATTACATATATTTCTATTTCAAGTTGATATTGTGTTCCTGGGGCCATTTTATTTGCCCCTAGATGTACTAAATGAGAAATATCTTCTTTATTTTTACCTTAACGACTCAAGTGTTCACTTGTTTGTTGCTTGTCTTGAGTTTTAGAAAGAGCTGTAGTTTGTTGTAGTTGTGATACATGGTGGCATCCTGAAATATCCAGAAGTATCTGGGCAATTTTTGACACATGGACTATGAGGGGTCACCAGACGGAGGGCCATCCTCACAGATTAAATGTTCTCAGTGAAACTGGAGGATGATTTCCTCACTCCCA
This sequence comes from Arctocebus calabarensis, assembly GCA_963573935.1. NCBI lineage: Eukaryota > Metazoa > Chordata > Mammalia > Primates > Lorisidae > Arctocebus > Arctocebus calabarensis. The sequence continues at coordinate 2,660 of CAUYON010211524.1, forward strand.
GGCTCAGAACTTCTCAGCATCCTGTGTGCCAATCTGTCTGCCACTTACCCCTGAGGCTGGTCACCTCCAGGTTTTCAGATGGTTATCTTTCTATCACTTCAAAGACTTTCCTTCAAAATCTGACGTAGTTATGTGTTAAAATACTGATTTTTTATATTTCATTACAAAGACAAGTCTTCTGCTTTTCTAGCTTTATAAAAAAGAACTGAAAATGTGGAGAAGGAAGCAGCAGCTTAATCTGTTTGTCTTGCAGAGCTGTAGTCTGCAAGGATCTGATTAGTGCCTCATGGCTTGCCCTGGGCCTGCAATACATTGATCTCCACCTCGCTTGAAATGGATGCTGACTCATGTATGAAGCTTCATAATTTTCCTTAATTTATATCCAAAACACGAACACAATTTCATTTAAGGTTGACATGAAAATCGCAGTTTGAGAAATTACTCACTCTGGTAGTTGAATAATTCTTAGTCATCTCTACCCTTCAACTTAAGGATGGTTTTTTACTGTACTTTGTCCTAATTTATTGCAGGAGGAAATGCTTAAGGTTTCTAGGGTTGTAACGTAGCAACAACCTGGGAAAAGAGAGCTTTAACATTCTGGCCGAAAATTGAGAATTAAGCCGCACATTCATACATACTTTTAAAATCATGTCAGGGCAAAGAAAAAACTTCTTTCCAACTCTTTCTGAAAGTTTCCTGCCAATAGATTGACTGCCAATAGATTAATAGGAAGAAAAGGCTTACAAATGTATTAATATTCATGTGGACACGTGAATCCCACGTATATGAGACTCAAAGAAGGGCCAGATGGTTGAGGCTTCAATACCGTTTTCACAGGTGTGTGGGAAGTAGAGGACTGTAGGTAATTTTAAAGAAGTAGTAAATAATTTTATTTTATTTATTTATTTATTTATTTTGAGACACAGCCTCAAGCTGTCCTGACTAGAGTGCTGTGGCCTCACAGCTCACAGCAACCTCCAATTCCTGGGCTCAAGGGAGTCTCTTGCCTCCGCCTCCCAAGTAGCTGGGACTACAGGCGCCCGCCACAATGCCCAGCTATTTTTTGGTTGCAGCCGTCATTGTTGTCTGGCAGGCCTGGGCTGGATTCGAACCCACCAGCTCAGGTGTATGTGGCTGGCGCCTTAGCCACTTGAGCTACAGGAGCTGAGCCATAGTAAATAATTTTGAAGGAGAATAAATGGGCCCAAAGAGGAATGGCCTGTGACAAATCTCCTCTGAGCTCTGGGGAAGGGGAGGGGTAAAATGTCACTGTAAACTAAGGTTGTGTTATTATGCAGATAAAGTCTCCCAGGTAATCTCTTAGAGCTGCCCTCAAAAGAGATGAAAGTCTGTCTGTGTGCAAGGCAAATTTTTAACCTCTTCTCTGATGGTTAATCTTCTCCAGTTATTTAATGAGCTTCCTAGTGAGGAGGTCTTAAGACTATTACGTTTCCTTTGGAAAGACGTTTTCTTAGTTAGGCAAGGAGATTACAAGAGAGAGTCCTTCCTAGTAATCAGGAAAGAAGGAAGATCAGAAGGGCGGGAAAGTGTAGGGAGGTATCAGAGACCTCACTTCTGAGGCTTATTTCTAAAGCCTTTTCATTCAAAGCACTCAGGATGCCAAAGTGCCGTATTTGGAGATATCATTTTCTGATCTCCAAAATTTCAGACTTCTCAACTTAAACTCATCTTACATGTAGCAGCTGGTCAAGAATCCTGCGAATAAAATAGTCACTCATCACACAAAATAATGAGTACTAGAGATCTGTACGTGTGCATGTGTTCAAGGGTGGTAGCATAGCATGTGTGCACGTGTGCACACGTCTGTGTGTGTTTATGCACTATTGGTATGGGACACAGATTGGTTCAATTGTATTCAGTTTCTGTGTCCATGGTCTAACCCACTCTCTCTTCCTCATTCCTTTTATTTGACTCTTTCCTGTGTTGATAATGTTTGGAATTTTGTTACCAGAACTACTATAATGGGCTCACAGTTTACCTACATTACCATTTGTATATACAGAGAAAACGTAGCTGTTTTCCTATTACAAATCTGTTTTTCTTTAGTAAACTGTCCATCCCCAGACAGAGTGGGAAGATATACTTGCCACTTAGAGCCCACATTATCTTTGTCTCTTCTAGTTTTAAATTTACACAGATGGAGGACCCTGGTCCTCTCAGGTGAATCCTGAGTCTTTCAGACTTTCTGCCCCTCCTGTTCTATCAAGGGTGGCATCTGGGCATATTTAGGAGTTGTAGGCTACAGTGGTGGTTTGCACGACCTAGTGGATGAGGAAAGATGGGTACATGCACCTCATGAAGAAAGCATGTGTGTAGATGTTTATACTCTGGGCGTGGTGATTTGTGGGTAAGTTCAGTTATCAAATCTGTGACTAGTGAATTTGTGGGTCAGTTCTCTTGGTCTTAACAGGGCTCACCATCGCACTCCTCCTGACTTAGCTGTAGTTCTTGCTGGTGCTGACAATTTCAAGGGCATTCTAGGCCTTTCTGTTTAAGCTGGCGGCCTCTACTTCTGTTGCCTTACCATCTGGTCCTATCAACCAGAAACTTAAGGTCGTGTTACAAAAAGGTCATGCACAAATTAAAATATTCCAATCATAGAATAATGGAATCAACTTCAAATACAAGAAGCAAGAGGAGAAGGATGGGGGTAAGTTTATCTACTTAGACAGCTGTGAAATGGTAGGAAACAACCAGACTTCCTGAATTCTGTGTTACTTAATATTCGTAGTTCTTGCTAGTGCTGACAATTTCAAGGGCATTCTAGGCCTTTCTGTTTAAGCTGGAGGCTTCTACTTCTGTTGCCTTACCATCTGGTCCTGTCAGTCAACGACCTCCCACATTTCCATGTATCCTATAGTGCAAGCAGGAACTTACGGTCATGGTCACAAAAAGGTCATGCACAAAATTAAAATATTCCAATCATAAATTTATGGAATCAACTTCAAATACAAGAAGCAAGAGGAGGATGGGGGTAAGTGTATCTACTTAGACAGCTGTGAAATGGTAGGAAACAACCAGACTTCCTGCATTCTGTGTTACTTAATGTTCTTATGTCCTGCCCTTCTTGCCTTCTCTGCTACTTCAGCCTTACCTGAGTATGGTATGTTTTTGAGGACCCCATACTGATGTGAGTTTTATCTGCACAGTAATATCTCAGGCAGAGAACACAGTGGGCCAAAATGGGTATAATCATTGGGTGAGTAACTTAAGGGAGGAATATTTGATACCTTGTAAATGTTGGGTGCTTACTTGGTCCTTCTATCTGTACTTCATTTTTATATCAAGTATGTCTCTGCCATAGACTGAATGTTTGTGTTCCTCCAGAATTCATGCGTTGAAACCTAATTCCTAAAGTTAATGGTATGTGGGGGTTGTACCCTTTGGGAGGTGCTTAGGTCATCCAGACAGAGCCCCTAAGAATGGTGTTAGTACCCTCATAAGGGGCTGAAGAGACCAGAGGCTACCTCTTCTGCAAGGGTCAGTGCACTGCAAAATGATGGCCATCTATGAACCATGGAGTGCCCTCCCCAGGCAGAGGATCTTCTGACACCTTGATCTTGGACTTCCCACCCTCCAGAACTGTAAGAAATAAATTGCTGTTGTTCACAAGCCAGCCAATTTATGGTAATTTTATATAGCAGCCCAAACAGACTAAGACAGAAATTGGTACTGAGAACTACGGGCACTGCTCTATAAAATACCTAAAATTCTGGAAGAAACTTTGGAATTGGGTAGAAGCCAGAAGAATTTTGAGATGCATGCTAGAAAAAGCTTACATTGTTATGAGTGGACTGCAAAGGGCAATTTTGGTGACAGTTCAGGAAGAAAAAAAGAAGATCTCTAGAGAAACTCTCAATCTTTTAAGAGATTACCTAAGTAATCCTGAACGGATGTTGGTAAGCAATGTGGACAGTGATGGCTATTTTGGTGAGATCCCAGATGGAAACGACGAACATGTTATTGGAAACTGGAGCAAACATGATTCTAACTAAAAAGTGGCAAAGAACTTGACTGAAACATGTTTGTGTTCTAGTGTTTCATGGAAGGTATAACTTGTGAATGATGAAATTAGATATTTAACTGAAGTAATTTCTAGGTAAAATGTTGAAAGAAAGTCTTGATTTCTTCTGATTACTTATAGTAAAATGCAAGAGAGAAATTACTTAAAGATGGAAGTGTTAATCAGAAAGGAAGCAGGAAAAGGTCTAGAAAATGTTCAGCCTATCCAGATGGTAAAGAGTGAGGCAACTGGTTGAGGGGGCCTGAGTGGGGTCACCAAAAGTGTGGCCGAGCCATGCTTTGATAAGGAAATTCATATGGATCAATCATCTCAGCAGAAGACAGGAACTGTTCTCCAAGATAGTGGAAGAATAATCATTAAGGCAATTTAAAAATCATTAGAACCATCACTCCCATTACAGGCCCAGAGTGCATGGGCCTTGAAAACAGCTATTTCAAAGATGAGGCTGCTGTCCTTGGTGCCCATAGGACCTCAGAAGATGGTCCCCAGCATCTTCTCACATCTTGAGCTGTGCTCCCCCACACTCTGATCTCTTACTTTGCAGTTGCCCCTCGTGCCAAATCTGTAGTACCTTGGATTTTGGACTTCCCAGACTCCAGAACTATGTGAAATAAGTTTCTGTTGTTTATAAGCACATCCCGTTTATGTTTGTAATAGAACCCTGAACAGACCAAGACAGTCTCAAAGGCTCCTTCCTGGCATATAATCTGTGCGTTGTATCTTCTAAATCCTCTTTGTTTTCTCCTGTTCTCTATTTAGCAGAACAAATAATACAACAACAAAAAAAATACATACGTTTCCCTTTATAATAATATATTTTTTCCAATTTTAATATCAGGTATATGCAGATGAAGTTGAATGATTTTGAAGTATTTCTTTTTTTTATTGTCTATAAGATTTGGCATGGTCTGTTTTTTGAAATTATCTTCTATTTTTATTTATAAAAACAAATATTCTCTATGTTTTGAGACTTCGAAAAAAAGAAGTTAACTGATGACTCCCTACTGAACCTCAGAGTCAAAGCATTCTATGATAGACATACTCTTATCTGACAATGTGAATGTTACTTTTTTTTGCATTATAATTATTATTATTGCTCAATATTTTGTTGCAGCAATCATCTGATTTCTTTTCCAATTGTATTTATCTTCATTCGTTCTTTATGTGGTTTTTGTTTCTATTCCTTATCTTAAACATTGTTGTTGTTATTAAATTTTAAGCCTCTTTAATTTTGTGAAGGCAAAAAGTGGAAACCAAATTAAAAAAAAAAACACATAAGTTCAAGTTTCAAAATCATCCTAGTTATTTTCTTTGTAGTTCCTACTTTGGTGTTTGGTATCAACTTCATCCCACATAGACTACAGTACAGTTAGGTTTTCTAAATGCCATGATGACTATCTTGATTTTTGTAAAAGTATGTTCTTTTTTATTTGGAGTTTTAGAAGATACATAAGCTTTGTTTGGAGCCTTGAAGACATGGCAAGTCTTGGTTTTTGTCACTGTACTCTGATTTTAATCATTACTGAACAGTGAGCTATTTTGAGAGTAGATAAGAAGTATGTGACTATTTGTTAAATTTCCCTGACATTGTCTATTTATTTGTCTGTCTCACTAGCAGACTATAAAATTTGGGCAAAAAGTATCGTGTCTTATTTGAATCTTTTGCTTCTTTCTCAGGACTAGCCTATAATAGTTGTTAAATTAATGTTTGCACAAAACATAATCTGTAAGTCACGGCTCAGCGTCTCAGCTCAGTGGTTAGGATGCCGGCCCTGTGCACCAAGCCTGGTGGGTTTGAACCCAGGGCCTGCTAAAACAACAATGCCAACAATAACAAAAAAATAACTGGGCACCTGTAGAGTCAGCTACTTGGGAGGCTGAGGCAAGAGAATCGCTAAAGCCCAAGAGTTTGAGGTTGCTATGAGCTGTGACACCATAGCACTCTACCAAGGGCGATATAATGAGACAGTCTCAAAACAACAACAGGCTCAGAGCCTGTGGCTCAACGGGCTAGGGCGCCAGTCATGTACACCTGAGCTGAATCCAGCCCGGGCCCGCCAAACAACAATGAGGGCAGCAACCAAAAAATGGCCGGGCATTGTGGCGGGTGCCTGTAGTCCCAGCTACTTAGGAGGTGGAGGCAGGAGACTCGCTTGAGCCCTGGAATTGGAGGTTGCTGTGAGCTGTGATGCCACGGCACTCTAACTAGGGTAATGGCTTGAGGCTCTGTCTCAAAAAAAAAAACAAACCAACAACAACAAAAAAACAAAATACCTAATCATGTACATGCCCTAGATTTAGCAAATACCTACGTGTATTTTATTTTTAATTAGGTCATTTGAAGACATTCAAGAAGCCAAGGACATGCCTATGAAGGCATTTTATCTTCTGGTGGTACTTTCTATGAAAATTGCTCAATTTTCCATCTAGCAAGATTTAGCAAAATGATTACAAATATTGTGTACTTTTTTTTTTTCTTTTGCATCTCCAAGTGACTAGCACAGGAATTCTGTTACTATAAAACTGCATTGCTAAATTCAGGAGACTATGCCCATCTTTTCCATCTCCGACGATGTGTAGTCTAGTCGGTGCGTGGCTCTGTCTCAGGTAGGCATGTCACCTGCAGTAGGCAGGATGACTAATTCCAGATGCCCCAGCAATCAAACTCTAGCATTGCAGTAGCTCAAAGAAACAAAGGATTATGCACAAATTAATCCAAGTGTAACACAGGTTGATAAAGCTGTCCTCCAGCTCAGGACTTCAAGCTGCTTTCATTCAATGAAGTATTTGCTGTCTTAACAAATCACCATGAATCTCCCAAGGTTCTAATCAGGAAATGAAGAGATGGATGAAGCTGGGCACAGTGGTTTACACCTGTAATCCTAGCACTCTGGGAGGCCCAGGTGGGTGGATTGTCTGAACGTAGGCGTTCAAAACCAGCCTATGCAAGAGAGAGACCCCATCTCTACTAAAAATAGAAAACCTAGCCAAACGTTATGGCAGGTACCTATAGTCCCAGTTACTCAGGAGGCTGAGGCAAGAGGATTGCTCAAACCCAGGAGTTTGAGGTTGCTGTGAGATATGATGCCACGGCATTCTACCCAGGGTAACAGAATGAGACTCTGCCTAAAAAAAAGAAAAAGAAAAAAAGATGTATCAGGCGCATGTGCTTATGTATCTCATCCTGAAAGTGACTTAACTTCCTTTCTCCTCATTGCTTTGAACTGGTCATATGTTCCCGTCTAAATGCAAAGATAGTTGGAAAATATAGAGAAATATTCTATTGAATGATAACATTCTGTTCTCCTACAAGGAATTATACACCCCAGATACTGTAAGCAGACATCTAATTGATGGATTAAGAGGGAAGGCAGCCCAAGGCTGAAGACTTTCTAAAGCAGAGTGAATGGTGGAAGAGTGGTGATATCCGGAAGCCAATGAATCCACAGCTTGGAGCCTTCCTTTCCCCTGAACGCCTCTGCATTATTACGTTGTGATAATAAATATGATTTTAGCCGCTTTGACCTGGAATTTCAATTACTTGAAGTCAAAAACATCTTAACCAATATACTTTCTCATGCAGTGCCGAGCCATTTTGCAGAAGCTTGTCATGAAAGGGGATGAGGCAGGATTTGAGGGCAGGAGACACAGCTTTGCTTGGGATCTTAGCTTGGCCTCACGCTGGCTGTTTGACTTTTGGCTAGTTGCTTACCCGCTCTCACTTCCCTCACCTGTCAAACAGGGATGATAGCAGCCTCCGTCAGATTGTTGTGAAACCCAAATCAAACAATAACGTAAAAATGCATTGTAAGCTGTGTAGCATCGTACAAATATTACCCTTGTTTTATGGCAAGCTACTGTGTCTTGTCTTGAGGTGATTTCCTCAATACTGTCAATATATGTTTATTCTACTTTATTTTAAATAAAGTGAAAGGAACTCCATGATCTGAAGAGACTCTTTGTATTATTAGATTTAAACCGAACATTAAAAAGAATTAAATGTTTAGTTTTGCTTCTCTCCATAATAAGCCAATTATGAGATATTATAGAGGAAGACTAGGTTAATGATAGGCAAACAAAGGCATTCTGTGTATTTTCTTCTGCATATCTGTAGTGCAAGTCGAATGTTCATCTCTGTTACACAGAATTCAAAAAGCAAACGAAAGCACGGTGCTAGTCTGTCCAGGCTGCTATAACAAAAAGCCTTAGAGTGGGTAGTTTATAAATGAAAGAAATTTATTTTTCACCGTTCTGGAGGCTGGGAAGCCTAAGATCAAGGTGCTGGCAGGAGTGTCTGGTGAGGGCTTTCTGCTTCATAGCTGCTTTTGCACAGCAGAAGGCATGAATAAGCTACCTGGGGCCTCTTCTACAAGAGCACCCACCCCATGCATGAGGACAGAGTCCTCATGACCTAGCGACCTCCCAAAGGTTGCTTATATCACCACATTGGAGATCAGGTTTCAACATACGAATTTGAGGGTTGCTGGACAACCATTCAGACCATGTGGTCAATGACACAGAGATGAGTTTAAGAGGCTGTTAGAGAGAATGGGTGAAGTTACTAGAATCTAGGTTGTTTTAGGATCAATTTTCCGGAAGCACAGTCAGTTATGGGGACTGGTTTTTGTTTATGTGCAGATGACAGGATGTAAGCTTTAGTGACAGTTGTGGAAAATGCAAACACAGCAGGAAGCAGCATAAAAAGTAAAAGGATGGCCAGGCACAGTGGCCCATGCCTGTAATCCCAGCACTCAAGGAGGCCAAGGTGGGTGGCTCACTTGAGCTCAGGAATTCGAGACCAGCCTGAGCAAGAGTGAGACCCTGTCACTACTAAAAATAGAAAAACTAGCGGGGCATTGTGGGGGGCACCTGTAGTCCAAGCTACTCAGGAGGCTGATCCATTAGGATCAGTTGAGCTCAGGAGTTTGAGATTGCTGTGAACTGTGATGCACAGCACTCTAACCTGGGTGGCAAAGTGAGACTCTGTCTTTAAAAAAAAAAAGTGAAAGAATAAATTAATTGGGTAAAGAAGACCATGTTAAGACAATAAGAGTTGGATTGATTTGATCTAAATCTTTAAACTGAATTAGGGTAATTAAATTTCAGAGACCAGGAAGAAACTTGTGGCTGGTAGTTCCTGAAATAGAAACTATAAGAAAGACTACTTTAGCTGTTAACTATAAATATGAATTAATTTATAATGGCTTAAGAAGAAATACTGCAGTGAGCAATAGTATAATTAATTTATATTAGTTTTATAATTAAGATGTATATGTTGATAGAAATAACATGCAGATTGGAGATTTTTTTAAATTTGTCATTCAAAATGAGTAGTTTATGGGAAAAGATTTTATAAGGTTTTATTTTATTCCAACTTTGAATGATTTCAGCTGCTCCCTTAAGAATGTTAAGTTTGGAGGAGCTACCCCATCAAATATTAAAATTAATGAATTGAACCAATTTAATAATGGCTAGCCACTTGGACAAAAATAACTAGCTGGGTTTCTTCCTTATACTCTAAATTATGGATGGATCAGGGTAGAAATTTCAAGTGAAATCATAAGAATACTAGAGTACAGGTGTAAATTTAAAAAATAATTTTGGGGGATGAAGGAATGGTTTTCTGAAGAAGACACCAGCCTAGAAGCCCTAAAGAATTTTTCTGCCAAATAACTAAAATATCTACATAAACCCAAATATGATAAAAAGGCTAAAATGCTAAAAGCAAATTAGGACAGATACTACAATACACATGACTGAAAAATATTCTTTTAAATTCATTAAAAAGAATCACTAATCAGCCTCAGCAAGACCCAGTCTCTTCAAGAAAGAAAGAAATTATCTGGGTGTGATGATGTGAGCCTCAGAGGGAGGCTGAGGCAGGAGGTTCCCTTGAGCCCAGGAGTTGGAGGTTGTAGTGAGCTATGATGATGCCAGTGCACTTTAACTGTGGCTACTACAGAGTGAGACTCGGCCTCAAAAAATATAAAAAATAAAAAAAATTTAAAAATTAACAGCAATTCAAAGAGAACACGTTTCTTTCCCCCTACTTGTGCTGTCAAAAATAGTATTACTTTCCGTTGGCGGAGAGTCTCTTTGAGGGGTCCCTGTTTCTTTCCAAAATTTTTATTAATGAAAAAAGTCAAAGATTCATAAAACTTGAAAACCTAGTACAGTGTCTGGATACTGCCCATTTAGATTTTCAAATTAGATTTTTCTCGTGTATTTGCTCATTCTGTGTATGTATAGAAAGATATACATGCAGGGTTAGATACCTTGTGTTTGAAATATTTTAAAGAATTTGACACCATCCTTATACTACCCCTATTTCAGCTTGTACCTCATAAAAATAAGGAATATTATAGCTGGAGTAAATTTGTTCTACACGATAATGTTATTGTATCCAAAATACTGGGGGGGTGGAGGGCAAAAATGTAGATACATTTTAAGAGATGTTATCTATGTATTACTTTTTGATGTTGAATTGAATTACAGTAGCAATGTGTAGTGTGACATTCCTTCAAAAGATGGCATTATATCAAATGTATGCTAGTGTCACCATGCCACAGACCGGGCAGTCAAAGAGAATAGCAGAAGCAGGAATGTCATTTTAGGAGCCAAGACCTTTGTGAAGAGGCATTTGAAATCTGAGACCCTGTGGAAGTACAGCTGACAGGCCTGGCTGACTGCACGCGAGTCTGAGAGGCCCAGTGCTGTGTGCACCAGGCAAGGTCTGGGAGGCCCCGCCCAGCAGCATGGCCAGCTGTACAGTTGGAGCAGTTGACACGTTCAACACAGAAGTCCGCCCAACACTGTGCACATGAGCCAGGACTCAGCAGAAGCAGCACAGGATGCATTCTGAAAATAACTAAATGGGAAGTTTGCATCCCAACATATTACATGCACCCAGACGTCAGAGCTTATCTTGCTGAGAATTTAGGAGGGCGATAGATAGGATGCAGAGGTGCAGTTGAGTGTCCCCCATGTTCTCCTGACTTAACACCCCCCCGACCCCTCGAATTCTACCCCTGCGGGATCTTAAAGGATGTGGTGAGCCAGAGAAAGCTGGAAGTTGAAAGGCACTCACAGCGACGCAGGCGGACCCTGTCAACATTGCTCAAGCCGTGCTTCGCTGTAATCTGAGGCATCCGGACACTTGGAGCACCTTTTATAATTGTACCGGTCAAATGCGACTTGTACTTGTCTTTGCCATCAGCATAGATTGAGTATTCTAATTGGAACACAGTGCTTTCCTTTCTTAAAATGTGCAGACATTTTCTTGGCACCCTCTGTATTTACAGTTACTCCATGGAATATGAGTGTCCAACGCCTATTCTGGTTTCCCCAATTGTCCCAGTGAAACAAGTCGGATTTTTTGTGTTGTTGCTTAATACGCTTTATTCTTTGCGCAGTTTTCCGTTTACAGAAAGTAAATAAACAATTCAGAGCTCCCACATAACCTTTCCCCCCACTTGCCAGTTCCTCCTGTTATTAACATCTTCCACCCGTGTGCTGCTTTGCTTCCAACTGATGGTCGGGTCTTAGTAAGACGTTATTAACTAGATTCCACACTGTCCATCAGGCCTCACTCCTCGTGTTGTACTTTCTGTTGGTTTAGACGCATGAATAATGGCATGTATCTGCATTCTTTTGTTTTTAAGAAACTAGGAACCAATCAAGATTCATATATTTCATTTTTAAGTTATGTATTTTAACATCTTTTAATTCTAAAATCAGCCTTCCTCTCCTGACAGTGATGTTTTAAAGAGTCCCCGAATTTGCCTGTTTCTTCACAGTTTGTCTTTTAACTTGTCCTTTTAGCTTCTGTATTTACTGTAAACTGGAAGTTAGATTTAGAGACTAATTAGCATTAGCATAAAGATTTTTGGCAAGAATACTTTGTAAATAATGTGTTCTTGAGCGGCGCCTGTGGTTCAGTGAGTAGGGAGCCAGCCCCATATACCAAGGGTGGCAGGTTCGAACCCGGCCCCAGCCAAACTGCAACAATAATGTGTAAAGAACACATTACATCAGAAGCACATATCAAACCCCTCTCGTGGTAAGTGATACACTTGATCTTTTGGGTACAAGTTTAAAGTGACTACACCAGATGTACTTGTAAAGCTAAAGTTTTGCTTTGTTTTGTTTTGTTTCTTGCAGTGCGTATATAAGATGTTTTTGACACTTTGACAACCTTTTACCTGACATTCTAACAGCCATTGATAATCCTTGCTTAAATTGCATTAAATGATTTATGTAGAAAAATGGTGATTTTTCTAATTCTCCGATTTCTTCTGCACTTAACTGTAGCTTTCTTCAGTAGATAACTTTCTTTCTTAATATCACTATGGATTCAAGGATTTTTAAAAATACACACTTATGTTATCATTTACAGTGGTCATTGTTATTGCTCAACTCTCCCAAATTTAGCCAGTGAGAGCCTGTTGGAGCTGGCCATAGGTTTTCCTGACGTGCATTTTTATTTCTTGAGCATTTTCTTGCTTTCTGGAAAAGATGTTTCAGACGTGTTCCTAGAACTTCCTTTTTTTGTTGTTGAAATAGCTTTCTATCCTACACATTCCTTTAGTTCCAAAGAGTCCTGAAGCTGAATTTTTATTTTACTAATGAATTTTTATCTTACTAATGTTTTTATTTCTTTTTATTTTATTTTATTTATTTACTTACCTACGAGACAGAGTTTCACTCTGTTGTCTAGGCTAGAGCCTAGCTCACAGCGACCTCAAATTCCTGGGCTCACGCAATCCTCCTGCCTTAGCCTCCCAAGTAGCTGAGTCTACAGGCGCCTGCCACTATACCTGGCTAATTCTCCTGTTTTTAGTAGAGATGGAATCTCACTCTTGCTCATGCTGATTTCAAACTCCTGAGCTCACGGAATCCTCCCACCTCGGCCTCTCAGAGGGCTAGGATTATTGGTGTGCCCAGTAGAACTGCCCAGTCACACAGTTCTGAAGTTAACCAGCAATCCAATCTGATTATCCTTCAGAGTACTGAAATTCATAATCTTTTTTTTTTTTTTTTGTAGAGACAGAGTCTCACTTTATCGCCCTTGGTAGAGTGCTGTGGTGTCACACAGCTCACAGCAACCTCCAACTCCTGGGCTTGGGCGATTCTCTTGCCTCAGCCTCCTGAGTAGCTGGGACTATAGGCGCCCGCCACAACGCCCGGCTATTTTTCTGTTTTACAGTTCAGCCGAGGCCAGGTTTGAACCTGCCACCTTTGGTATATGGGGCCAGTGCCCTACTCCATGAGCCACAGGCGCCACCCTGACATTCATAATCTTTAAATTCATGGGCAATGACCATAAAGAAATACCACCCACTGATTGCAGCAGATGAAATCAGATTTTGCATTAAGCCTAAAGAGAAAGCTACATACGGGTAATGCTGCCCTTCACGGGCCCTTACGGAACAGCCAACATTCCAGTTTCTGGAGACGCCATGGTGTGTCCTGGTTAGCCTCCCAAGTGCTACAGCCTGAGGGCCCCTGGGGTAGTGTTGTAACTCTAAAACTTAGCAGCTGTGTAAACTTAGACAAGTTTCTTTTGCTTCATGAAAACAACTAAGAGGACCTACAGAGAAGGTGGTTTTGAGACTCAGAGACATCACTTTTAAAGCACAACAGTGTCTGTGGCAAAATTAACAATCACTGTTGGCTTAACAAATGTCAGCCATCATGAAAACCCAAGGCTTCTGAAACTCGTCTTATTTACTGTATAGATGAAAACCTTCCCTGTTCACATCCAAATGTCAGAAATATTCATGTTACCTCTGAGCATCTTAGTTTGTTTTCTTGTTTGAGGAAACTGAGAAACATGAAGAATCCTTTTTTTATCTGCTCCACCAACATGAAACTTAGCCTCCCAAGTATCTGAGACTATAGGCACCTACCACCCTACCTGGCTAATTCTCCTGTTTTTAGTAGCTCATTTCTAGCAGTGGACTGGTGTTTGTAGTATATGGGGGTTTTTCCTCACCCTTTTTTTTGGAGAAAGTCTCACTTTGTTAACCTAGATAGAGTGCTGTGGCGTCATAGCTCACAGCAATCTCAAACTCTTGGGCTCAAGCGATCCTCTTGTCTCATCCTCCCGAGTAACTGGGACCACAGGCACCTGTCACAACGCCTGGCCATTTTTAGAAATGGGGTCTCACTCTTGCTCAGGCTAGTCTCAAACTCCTGAGCCCAAGCTCTCCCCCATCTCAGCCTCCCAGATTACAAGGATCACAGGCGTGAGCCGCTGCCCCACCTTTCCCCGACTCCTGCCATTTCCTATTTGCAGAGAGCGTGAGGATGTGGCCTGCGCACTCTGCTTGCCCGTATGTGCCCCCCATACTTCATGCAACCTGGAGCACGTGAGAGGCTCCTCTGTGCCTTCTGTGGGGATCACAAACGTTTCTCCCTTCTTCCTACTATTTCTTTTTTGTGTGTGTATGTGGCTGGTGCCTTAGCCCATTGAGCCACAGGCGCCGAGCCAATTTTTTTTTTTTTTTTGGTAGAGACAGAGTCTCACTTTATCGCCCTTGGTAGAAGGCTGTGGCATCCCACAGCTCACAGCAACCTCCAACTCCTGGGCTTAGGCAATTCTCTTGCCTCAGCCTCTCGAGTAGCTGGGACTACAGGCACCCACCATAACTCCCGGCTATTTTTCTGTTTTGCAGTTCGGGGCCGAGGCTGGGTTTGAACCCGCCACCTTCGGCATATGGGGCCGGCGCCCTACTCACTGAGCCACAAGCGCCGCCCCCCAGTATTTCTTTATTATGGAATTTAATGAGTGAAGGCATCTGAGGTCATGGCAGCTGAAGGGCATAGGTAGTAAGCACCCCGGGAAAGTTAGCTTTCGTTCTCATTCTGACTTTCACTTTTTAAAACCCTAGATTTCTATTTGCTCTGATTGTTTTTACTTTTAAGGTGCTTTTATGAATGTGTGTGCGTGTATGTGTGTGTGTAGGTGCTGTTACGGAACAGAAATGAGTTCTGGCTCACCCAAACACAAAGAAAGCAACTTTCCTGGAAAGTTAATGGAGTAGCCACCAAATGGAGGGCACAGTGGGAGAAGGACCAGTGTCCCAAAGGACAGGTGCAGGACTGCGCCAGCGCCACTGGTACAGGTGGCCGAAGTTATCAACCATCTATTAGAACATTACAGCTGTACTAAAGGAACCCCTGACCATTTATTTATCTTCTGACAAGCCACTCAAGCTTTGGTTGCCACAGGAGAAAGGATCTGATTCACCTGGGGCAGGGGGACACTGAGTACAGTATTTGCTAGAGGCAGGACAGTCCTTTTGAGCTGTGGTCTCATTAAAGCTGTGACAATGAAGGTGCAGTATTCCTCAAAACACAGTCAGGATTTGTTATTAGGAAAAAGGACAAGCGGTGGCTAGAGGGCCCCACACCAACAAATACTATGATCCTGATATATGCAGTTTAACTATTTTAACTATTTTTTGAACAAAAATAAAGGCATAAATAAACAAGATCACCAGCACTTAATTGTGCAACAGAATACTGCTGTAAAACTCAGGAGATCTGGGCTCTGGGTGCAGCTCTACCACGGTAGTCCTGATTTGCTTCTTCCTAAGGTGTTGGGGTGAGCACTATAAGGCCCCTAAAGGTTGTTGTAACAGTAAAGTTCTCTGTCCTTTTAATGTGGGAACCTAGATTGCTTTAACACAGGTGGACATGCATGCTGTAGTCCAATCTTCAAACTCAAGAGATCTGTGGGAATTTGTATGCAAGGAAAAGCCCGGGGTGGGGAAGCTGTGGCCTCAAGGCCACATGTGGCCCTCCAGGTGCCGCCCCTGGACTAAATCCAAACTTCACAGAACAAATCCTTATAATAAAAGGGGTTTGTTCTATGAAACTGGATTCAGTCAAAAGGCTGCATTCAAGGATCCAAAAAGCCTCATGTAGCCCCAAGTCCAAACTTCAAACAGTTACGGTAGACTCAACATACCTTAGTAGTAATTGTTTTTACTGTTTCAGTTTCTATTAAGGCAAGAAAGGTCAGATGCATCTCGGAGGGAAAGCTAAAACTCCACAGGTTTCTAAATTTACAAAGAGGTAGTGTGTCATTGTATTTGAATACAAATTCATTTCAGTTTAAATGGAATTAATTATAATAGTTTTTCATTTCTACAGTTCTTACAATAACTAGGGGACTATTGACTATTTCTCATTATTTACTGGAAAGAATAGCTCTAAGCGGTTGTATAGTCTTTAATAGTGTAGGTATAAACTGCTAGAAACATCTCATTTTTGATTTCTGCTACATGATTCTTCTCTAGCGTAGATGAGCAAAATCTCATAATGTGTGTTTATGGCGATGTGAAGGATTAGTTTGGATGTCTCCGAAAATACAACTTGAGTTTTGTTGTGGTTGTGTTTTAAGCACTGTTTACTTTTTTAAATGTGTTACCCTGAATTACCAATTAAAAACAATAATCAAATCTTTCTTGCCTACTATGAGAGTATAACTGCTGTGTTTCATTGTCTTCTAACTAATGTTTGCTTTTCTTTAAAGTATTAGTCTGAATTAAACTACCAATTAAAAACAATAATCAGATCTTCCTTTACTACTGTCATTAAGTATAAAGATGTTATATAGTGTGGCTCTATTTTGAGTAAACAAGTTGTATAATTTGCAGTCATTCTAAAATGTGTGAGGTTAATTATGGCTTTTACCTGAAAACTTCCTTGAGTCACAATGCCAAGAGTGGTTGTTACCCTCTTTACTAAGACACAATGTACTGTCTGCAATTTTAACCAACAGAGAGAATGAGGAGCAAGGCTTATGAACAGAAAGAGCACTAATTTAAGCTTTTAAACTCAAATGTATGAGCAAGACCCAGTCTCTATTAAAGATAGAAAAACTAGCCAGGCGTGGTGGCAGGTGCCTATAGTCCCAGCTACTCAGGAGGTGGAGTAAGAGGATCACTCGAGCCCAAGAGTTTGCAGTTGCTGTGAGCTATGATTCCACAGCACTCTACCCGAGGGCGACAGAGTGAGACTCTGTCTCAAAATAAAAATATAAACTCAAATATAGACAGAATTTCTAAGAAAACCCTTGAATTACCGGAAGTAATTCAAGGAATTTTGGTTTTTATCTAGAGAATTATTTTATCTTTATCATTCAAAGTATGATTGATAACAGACATACATCTAGCTGTTAGAAAGTTACAGAAGTATGGAGAGAAGTACTAGGTGAGACTATTTACCAATCAAACATAGCCTGACCACTGTAGCCTTCTTAAAAAGCAACGTTTATATAAACATTTACTCTGGGAAAGGTTAAGTAGCTCTCTATTACTGTAAGAAGAAATCAGAATGTTCCTAGTAGAGTGAAAAGGAGGAGGGGGGGAGAAGGTAGCAGTCAGTATTCAATGAGGATGCCAGGCCTGGTACGCATTTCTTTGGGTAAAGGAACTCAATTCCACCTTGTACATTCCCAGGACATGGGAACTGTTGGTATTCCCGCCTCATAGGTGGGGAAACAAGGCACACAGAAGTAACTCCTAAGGGTCGCAGCTAGTAAGAGCCAGCAGGGGATTCATTCCCCTCGGTCTTCTTCCACAGTTGCCACAGTCCATGCTCTGAACCACTATCTGTGTTATCTCTGAGAAGGGAAGTAATATACACGTGTCTAATTTCACCCAGTTGTCAGATATTTTTTACAGACTATTTTCAAAGTTTTGTTATTACTGGTTACTGTTTGGCTGCTTGCTCACCCTATATACCTGGTTGAAAATTCCCATGTTGGGGCGGCACCTGTGGCTCATCAAGTAGGGTGCCGGCCCCATATACCAAAGGTGGCGGGTTCAAACCCAGCCCTGGCTGAACTGCAAAAACAGAAAAATAGCTGGGCGTTGTGTCAGGCGCCTGTAATCCCAGCTACTCGGGAGGCTGAGGCAAGAGAATCGCCTAAACCCAGGAGCTAGAGGCTGCTGTGAGCTGTGTGACACCACAGCACTCTACCAAGGGCAATAAAGTGAGACTCTGTCTCTGCATAAAAGAAAAAAAGAAAAAGAAAATTCCCTTGTTGAAGAGATTGATATTTTTGGTAACAGAGACCATGGTTTTTCCTTCTGCTACAATGCTACCCTGTAGTAGCTAATACTATGGTGTATGTATAATATAATAATAATAATTTAGACACTAAATAATATATAATATTAATATTAATAAATAATATATAATATATAATAATAATTTAGACACTAAATCTATATTGTAACTTAAATAACACTAAATAATATATAATAATAATTTAGACACTAGATCTATATTGTTACTTACCTTTGCTGAATTTCCACTAATGGAATCTGGCATTCAAATATGACCTATTAAAAGATGCCAATAGGTCAGTAAAAGTTGATCTGATTCTATAGATTATGCAATTCAAAATCAAATTGAGATTACAAGGATTCTATCCAACATAGCAATTGTAGAATTAATTGGTGTGTAATTGTCTTATGTCATCATAGCACTTACATAGTTTGTTACTATAATTATATGCCACGTGCTCTATAGCATTACTATAAGCCTACATCAAGGAGAAGAACAGGCCTAGAACAAGATGAAACTGTCTTTCATGAGTTCTTTGAATTTTACCAAATTACTTAACTCTGGTTTTGTTTCTTCAACTCTAGATTAAAGGTAATTAATGTTTCAACTCTGAGGATAATAAGAGTTGTAATAACTGAATGACAGTCACATAGTAATATTTACGCTTTGATTAGCTGCTACATTTGTTTTCAAAAAGTGAAAGTTTCTCCTGGTTTTACTGTCTCTGTCCCTGAGTGTAACTGTTTACATTTTGCCATCTCTCCTGTCAGGGTCAGGATTTACTGACACAGGTGACATTCATGTAGGATATATGCTTAAAAAATGTTCCCTTCCTTGGGGTACACATTTTTGTTAAAAGGAAGAAGCAAACTTGTATGGATTTTTCATTGTGTCGGTAACTTGAGTCAATTGAACATAAGTTACATTTTTTATTTTATAAGATATATATATAGTCTTATGAAAATTTCAAAATCATAACTACCTTAAATGTTGCTATTTCAAAGATGTGGTATTCTGAACCTCAGTGACCACTGAATTGATTTTATGGGCCAAAAAATCACTGAGATCCAGAGGCAATCAAATCAGAGAAATAACACGGTCACTCTACATTCATAATGTTTTCTCCTGGCACTTTAAAGCTACCTGAACATGACCCCCAGGTAAGTATTCATCTCTAAAAACATCTCATTGTTGCAAGGGCTGCCTAGGGTTTTGATTTTCTTATGAGCGTTTCACTTTCCTGCCAGCCGGGGCCTTCCGAGTCACACCCCTTGGTTGCTGTAGGAATATTTCTTAGATACCGCAGTGTGTCACTCCCTCTCTTAGCTACACTCCAGGTGTGGCTGCGGGGTTCTCATTATTTCCCTCTCTTTCTACTCAGCTTATCAGTCTGCGACTTTCCTGACACTGAGCAACACGCACAAGGTGTTAGAGAGTGTGATTTGAGTGGAAGTGAAAACAAGTGGCGACCACCACCATTTGTCTCCAGACGCCTTTTGATTCAGGTGGTTGGGTTGTAACCATGCAGCCTCCCGTGGTAAATGTGACTGACTGCTCTTTTTTCTTACACCCTTTTAAGCAAAGTAAAGCAGCAGTTCGGCTAAAAGAAGACGTGAAAAAGATAGTGGCAGTGCCGTTCCACGAACAGAGGGATTCTACCTATAGGAAGTTATTTGGAGTCAGTCTCCAGGAACTTGAGCGACAGGGACTGACTGAGAACGGTGTCCCGGCCGTAGTGGGGGCCCTCGTGGAGTACCTGACACAGCACGGTAAGTGAAGGTGTGTTTTTTCCCTTCCGTGTGTTCTCACAGTTCCTTGGAAAAAGAGAGTTTGTGTGAATTATTTTATAACACATGATTAGAATATCCTCTAAAAGACCTTAATTAGAATATCAAATTGTTATATGATCTACTTTTCCCTTAGAAAAAAGGTGTTACTGGTGAACAGTTTCTTGACAATACGAATC
This sequence comes from Arctocebus calabarensis, assembly GCA_963573935.1. Lineage (NCBI taxonomy): Eukaryota > Metazoa > Chordata > Mammalia > Primates > Lorisidae > Arctocebus > Arctocebus calabarensis. Next base: position 22,753 of record CAUYON010211524.1, read on the forward strand.
GGATCAACCATAGAGCAATCACTTGAGATTTCTAAGTTGGAATATTTTCTAGTTTTAATTGCTGAAATACATTTACATGATACTATTCTAATACTATTAATAATAGGGAGTTCTCTTGATCAATTAAATTTCAACAGATAATCATTGATTTTTAATGTAATAGAGCACTTTGGGGGTATCTCTTTCAGCTGAGATCGTCATGAATGCCTTGACGTGTTCAGACATTCCTTAAGGATACTAAAAATTATGTGCTGAACCTACTGTTGGAGTGTTATTTATTTTTGGAGTGATAAAGTTAAGTGTGTAAATCATTTGCAGAATAACATAGTACCATGCTCAATAAAAAGATGAATTATATCTTCCTTAGTTATTGAGAGCTAGTAGCAACATCTTTTTGATAATTTTATTTTTATGTTTTTTTAATTTTCTAATTTTGCTTTCGATTGTCATCGTTTGGTTTTTGTAATTTCCTTTTTTTCTCCTTTTGTTTATTTATTTATTTATTTTTCGAGACAGAATCTCACTTTGTCACCCTTGGTAGAGTGCCATGCCATCATAGCTCACAGCAACCTCCAACTCTTGGGCTTAAGCGATTCTCTTGCCTCAGCCTCCCAAGTAGCTGGGACTGCAGGTGCCCACCACAATGCCTGGCTTTATTTTTATTTTATGTATTTATTTATTTTTATAGAGATGGGGCTCACTGTGGCTCAGGCCGGTCTCAAACCTCTGAGCTAAGGGCAATCCACCTGCCTCGGCCTCCCAGAGTGCTGGGATTATAGGCATGAGCTTTATAAAACTTAAACTCAGATAATTTGACAGAATGTTTCATATCTCTCCTTCATCCTTTTCAAACTAGAGTAGTGTGATGGATAACTCCGAAGTATGTAATAAATAAACTTTAAAATATTTGAGAAGAAAACATTTTGAAGGGAAAGTTTGAAATTTTTATCATTTTTGTGCTAAAATAAGAGAGGACTCTGTAAATTCTGGCCTTTTCAGGTGGGTGGCTTGCAAGCATCTTCCCCCCCCCCGCCCCCCGTGGGTTGTCTTTTTGCTTTGTTATTGTGTCCTTGGAGATGCAGAAGCTCTTTAACTTGGTCACATTTATTTATTTTTATTATTGCTACGATTGCCAGAGGGGTTTTCTTCATAAATTCTTTTTCTGGGCCAACAATTCTTTTTCTAGGATTTAAGAGTTTTTCCTACACTTTCTTCTAAAATTTTTAGTTTTGTTTCTTAGCTTTAAATCTTTCATCCAATATGAGTTAATTTCTGTAAGTGGTGAGAGGTGCAGGTCCAGTTTCGGTCTACAAAGAACTCAAGCAAATTCAACAAGAAAAAAAAAAAATTCAAACAACCCCATCAAAAATCAGGTGAGAGATGAACCAGGACTCTTCGTAAGAAGATAGACTAACAGCCAACAAATGCATGAAAAAATGTTCATTGTGGGCGGCACCTGTGGCTCAAGGAGTAGGGTGCCGGCCCTATATGCCGGGGGTGGTTCAAACCCGGCCCTGGCCAAAAACTGCAAAAAAGAAAAAAGGTTCATTGTCTCTAATTATCAAGGAAATGCAAATCAAAATCACATTGAAATAGGTCACCTAACCCCCAAGAGAATGGCTCACATATAAAGTCCCAAAGCAACAGATGCTTAGACGTGGAGGGAAGGGACACTTGTGTACTATTGGTATGACTCAAACTTGGGTGACCTCTGTGTAAAGCAGAAGGGAGAGTCCTCAAAGAACTAAAAGTAGACCTACTATGTGATCCTGAATCTTACTACTAGGTATTTACCCATAGGAAAAAAGGCATTCTGTCATCAGGGCACTTGTATGCCAATGTTTATAGCAGCATTTACAATTGCAAAGATATGGAAACAACCCAAATGCCTTTCAACACGTGAATGGATTAATAAGTTACGGTGTGTATACCACGGAATATTATTCTGCCATAAAAAGATGGAGATTATATATCTTTTGCAACAGGCTGGACCGAATTGGAGACCATTCTCCTAAGCAAAGTAGCACAAGAAGAGAAGAGCAAACACCACCCAATATTAATTGGAACTTGTAGATTAATACCTACCTGCTCACGTGAGAGGAAACATGAATTTCAAGCAGCAGGGAGGGGGGAAGGGGAGAAGGGATTGAGGGAATTGCCCAAAGGATACGCTGCCCGGGCACATGGCACATGGCGCATGGCGCACCCCCTGGGTATAGGACAGACCTTCTAACTGGATTTTAACCTTACAAATGCAAACTATGGAATCTAATCATTTGCACCCACACATTAATGTGAAATTAGAAAAAAATAAGAAGGGACTCCTTTCAGAATTTAAAATTTGTAGGGACTTTAAAATGTCAAACTTGAGACTGCAAAGAAATTGTGTACAGTACTCTTTTCCCTTATCCACAATTTTGCTTTCCAAGGTTTTAGTTATGTATGGTCAGCCAAGTCCCAAAAATATTAAATGGAAAATTCTAGAAATATGTACTCAGTAAGTTTTAAGTTGCAGGTTGTTCCAGGTAGTGTGATGAAATCTCACCGTGCCCCTCTCAGGGTGCGACTTATCCCTTCGTCCAGCGTGTTCACATGTGTAGGTTACCTGCCCTTTACTCACTCGGTCAAGGTCTCTGTCATCAGACTGACTGGAGGTGGCAGAGCTTGTGTTCACATGACCCTTATGTTATTCAATAATGGCTTCAAAGTGCAAGAGTAATGATGTTGGCAATTTGGATATGCCAACGTGAAGCCAAAAAATACTTCCTTTAACTGAAAAGGTGAAAGTTCTCAACTTAATAAAGAAAGGACTAAAAACCAATATTGAAGTTGCTAAGATCTATGGTGAAAACAAATCTCTCCTCGAAATTATTTTAGAAGGAAAATAAGCTACAGAAATGCCAAATTCTCATAAAAGAGTTCTGGACTAAATGGTCAAACATGAAAGGTGTTTTTACAGAGCGTAGCAGGAGGATGGTAGCCTGGCTTGAGAAGAACCTTGAAGCCAGGTGTTCCTAAGTTAGAGCTTCACAGGGCTCATTCACATACTCAGCTCTTAGGAGAACCGGACCCCACTCGGTTGGATGCAGACGCATTTCTAAGTGGTTCGTTTGACCTGTTCAATGGTGTTACTCAGCATTGTTCATTTCAAAGCCCAAATAAGACGACCTAAAATAGTATTTCGCATTTGCTATGGTCGGTGGTCCTTTCCCCAGCACTAATTGAATAGTCAATCATGTCTGGGTTTTACTCGTACTGTTTACATTTTTTTTTTTTTTTTTGCAGTTTTTGGCGTGGGCTGGGTTTGAACCCGACACCTCCAGCATATGGGGCCGGCGCCCCACTCCTTTGAGCCACAGGTGCCGCCCCCTACATTTTTAATTTTAAAAATTATGTGTATTTTTTAAATAGTTAATAAATTCACATGGTTCAAAATATAAGTAAACACTGAAAAGTCTCTGCCTCCAAATCCTGTCCCCCGACCTTCATTTCACTCTCAAGAACAGTAGTTTCTGGTATCTTCTTAAAAAGGTGCTTCATGCAAATATGAGCAAATTAGTATGTGTCCCTTTTTCCCTTTTAAGGTAAATACAGTACACTGTGCACTTTGTTCTGAATCTTTTTTTTTTTTTTTGAGATAGAACCTCAAGCTGTCACCCTGGGGAGAGTGCTATGGCATCACAGCTCACAGCAACCTCCAATTCCAGGGCTCAAGAGAGTCTCCTGCCCCCGCCTCCCAAGTAGCTGGGACTACAGCGCCCGCCACAACACCGGCCATTTTTTGGTTGCAGCCGTCCTTGTTGTTTGGCGGGCCTGGGCTGGATTCGAACCCGCCAGTTCAGGTGTACGTGGCTGGCGCCTTAGCCCGTTGAGCCACAGGCACCAAGCCTATTCTGAATCTTTAAAAAAAATCATTTCACTTAGTGTATTTTGGAGATTGTTCCATATTACACTGAGAGGTTTATACGCTTTTAATTCTTTTCCTTGGCACATTGTTCCACTCTATCTGTGTATCATTTCTTTATGCTGTCCCATACTTACAGGCATTGAATTGTTTCCAGTCTTCTGTTGTTTACAATGATTCCGTGACTAACTTTTAACTTATGTTATTTTAAGACTGTAACTATAGACTAACTTTGTCGAAGTGGGCTGCCAGCTCAAAGATATGTGTGTTTGTAATGAACTGTAGGAGTTGAGCCAGTTTACATTCTTACCATCAAAGTGTGAAAATTTTGGCAGTATTTGAATTAGGAATATTGGATTGCTTCTAATCCTCTTTAGCATATGCTTAGTTATATTTTAATAGGTATATTCAGGTGATGCAAACTCAACATTTTAGAGGGTTCAATGAGTTATTCTTAACTAGAGATGTAAAGTGGAAATCACTAGTGAAGTTGTTTCAGAATATCCGTGCATTGGCCTCACCTCACATCTACTGACCCAGAATCTTGATGGGCAAGATGAGGTAGCACCTGCCACCGTCATTGTGAAAGGCTGCAGAGTTCATGACCATGTGTACAACTAGACACCCTTCTTGTACTTGAAACTTTCATGTTAGTAAACCAAAGAACTTGTGTAAGTTTGAAGGGAGGCATAAAGTTCATTTTATTTCTTTAATTTGTAGTTTTCTCAATTCAACAAATACTGACTGTACTCTTGTGATGTTGGTCATCCCTTATCATGGTTCCGTGCAAATGCAGACAATTTAACAACTGGATGTGAGGGAAAACCGTTATTATAAAGGAATTTTAGGAGAGAAAGGATTTATCAAAGTCTGTACCAAGGCCTTTGAACAGACTTTGGACTTTTTCCCTTAAATGTATATGTTATAACTTATAAGGCATGTTAACTTTAAACTATTCAAAATAACCTTGCTGACAGGGTGAATAGCTTTCTCCTTATCATCATGCTGTTTTAAATAGTGTAGGAGTCTCAAGCCACCACCAGGTGTCAGAATGCACTTACGTTTGTCACACACTTCCTGGGCCACAGTGTACCTACCACTAGGCCATTCTCACTTTTGATATATTTGGTTTCTCATGATTATAGTCATACTTGAAAGGAATATTGCAGTAACTGGACAAAAACATATCTGTCATTTGTGTAGCTGTTAACTTACATAATTTTCTTTCTTTCTTTTTTTTTTTTTTTCTTTTGGGCCAGGGCTGGGTTTGAACCCACCACCTCTGGTATGTGGGGCTGGCACTCTACTCACTGAGCCACAGGCGCTACCCCTTTTTTTAAACCACTATTAAGTTGCTGTTTTATAATTATCAGCACCTGTCTCCTGAACTCAAATCCAAGAGGAACTCGCACATGTCTGAGAGTAGCTCTACTTCCTAGTCCTCCAAACACCTCCTTCTGCTGAACATTTAGAAAGTTACGGTTATAACTTTCTACATTTTTAGAATAGGAGAATTTAAAGGTTATAAAGTCTGCTTACCTAACTCAGATGGCACTGAACATATTATTGCTCCCTAAGGGGCTTTAAAAATCTATAAGAATTTCTTTTACCTTCTTTTTAAAGAATGTGATATACCCATGTCCAGATGTAACACCCCCTGGTAGAAAATCACTAAGTTTCTTAAGACTTGTTTTGGTTGGGAAATATTCCTGAGGGAAGAGAGTTGCTCTAAATGGAATGGAGGCAGGAAAAAAAGGGTTGAGAAGCATTAAATTCACTGGCTTCCATTTAGATATTAACTGTCTGCTGGTCTGGCCCAGTGGGATCAGGAGGCTTGGGGAACACAGTTCTTGGAGCTTGGTAGTTTTGTTGGTATTGTTGGAAGTATATTTATTTGAGGCAAGGTTGAAAAACACTTTGTTGGAAAAGAAAGCCTAAGGTCAAAGCTAGAAAAAGCATCATATGAAATCAGCTCCATGGGGCATTTGCTTGGCCAAAAACAGAGTCAAGGTTAGGCTAACGAGCTGGGTAAACATAGGAGCCGGACGCCAAATTCTCGATTTTTAGGATTTGAGCTTTGTCCAGGGACAGAATGCTCTTTAATTGGGTGCTGGCTGACTGATGTCTGGGTAAGTTTCCAAAGTTACGGATGGACTTTTGTGTAGTAGAGGGAATCAGACCTTGAATGAAGTCTTTAAATGACTAACCTGAAATCTCCTGCATTGAAGGGAATGGTCTATCACGTTAGGTGTCCTTCGCTGCATAACGAATCACCCCAAAGCATAGTTAACAGTTATTACTGTAGTCCAGAATCTGGGGACAGCTTAGTTCTTCCTCTGTCTTATAGTCTTTGACAAGGGTGCAATCCTCATATCAGCCAAGACTTTAGTCATATTGAGACTCAAAAGATTCCCTGCCAGATTCATTCATGCAGTTGCTGACAGGGTTCAGGTACTTTTAGACCATTAACCTGAGGGTCTCGGTTATGCACTGTTTGATGACTAGTGACCACCCTTACTTCCTTCCCGAGGTCCTTTCCATCCAGTAGCTAACAAAGTAAGTATAGTAGCTGTTTCATGGGAGTCAGCAAGCCAGAGAGAGAGAAAAGAAAAAGCATAATGGATTGTCACAGTTTTTATAACTCGGTCTCACATGTGACATCACATTTTCTATATTCTGTCATTAGAAGCGAGTCACTAGGCCCAGCCCACACTTGAGTGGAGGTACAATGTGTGTGGTACTAAGAAGTTGGGGGTCATGTGGTCTATTTTAGAAGCTGCCTACCACACATACTGGCTGGTGTCTCTTCTGATTAGATGGTGCTCTAGCCATGGTGCTTATTAAATCCTTTAATATCATCACTGGTCTTGCAATTTTTTTCAGAATCAGAGTTGAAATTCCTATCAACTTTTTGCTTGTTTGTTTTCTGAAGTAGGGTCTCACTCTGTTGGCCTGTGTTAGAGTGCAGTGACATCATCCTAGCTCACTGCAACCTTAAACTCATGGCCTCGGGGGAGCCGCTCACCTCCGTGACTGTGGTAGCTAGGACTCTGCGTATTCACTGCTATTCCTGGCTAATGTGTTTTATTTTTTATGGCAATGGGGTCTTACTATGTTGCCTAAGCTAGTCTCTAGCTCTTGGCTTTAAGTGATCCTCCTGCCTTAGCCTCCCAAAGTGCCAGGATGATAGCCCCAAGCCAGCTGTATCCTATACATCACCAACTTTTGATACTGATGATCTTCACAGCCTATGCTACGTGTATGTGGAGGAACATAAACTTCTCACCAGAATACAAACTCCAAAAGGATAAGGAGAGCGTCTGAATATGTTTCTCATTTTTTTTGGTACCTAACGTAGTGCCAGGTACTCATTTATATTTGTTAATTAAAGAGTTTGTGAAGTGCTTTATCAGATCATAAACTAAAACAAAATTAGCTCCCTCTTTTGCTTTAAAAAGAGCAATACAATTATCAGGTAAGAGAAAGATGCAAAGGTTGTGATATACAACGGTCAGATAAGTAAGTTCCCACACCTACCACTGTGCATTTGTGTTGGCAGCAGTGCAAACGGGGTGATAAGGTTTCCCGACCTTGGTACACCACTGTCTCACTGAGGCGTTCATGCTGATGTGTGGCGGTGTCTCGCTAAGTGGTGTCCATTCTTGTGTCTTTTTGTGTACCGTCACGAGAATGTCGGTGCTTGAGTTAGAGCAATGAACAAACATTAAATTTCTTGTTAAAGTTGGCAAGATTGGTGAAATCAGGGACATGTTAGTCCAAGTTTATGAGGATAATGCCATGAAGAAAGCAGCGGTGTACAAATGGATTAAACATTTTTTTTCTGAGAGGAGAGAAAGCATCCTTGATGAAGAGAGGTCAAGGTGACCAGTAACAAGCAGAACCGGCAAAAAATTCATTGACTTGTACGTGGAAACTGTCAGTCGACTATGAGAAGCATAATAGATCAAGTAAACATCAAGAGAAATACAGCAAAATCTTCACTGAAAATCTTGGCGTGAGAAAGGCGTGGCTCTTGCACCATGACAATGCACTAGCTCCCACAGCACTATCTGTGAAGAAGTTTTTAGCCAACAAACAAGTGTATTGGAACACCCTTTCTACTCACCTGACCTGCCCCCAATGACTTTTCCCTTTACCTGAACACAAAGGAAATATTGAAAGGAATATATTTTGATGATATTCAGGACATCAAGAGTAATACAACAGCTCTGATGGCCATTCCAGAAGAAGAGTTCCAGAATTGGTTTGAAGGGTGGACTGGGTGCTGGCATCGGTACACAGCTTCTGAAAGGGAGTACTTTGAAGGTGCGCATAGTGATATTCCACAGTGAGGTATGTAGCACTTTTTCTAGAATGAGTTCGTGAACTTGTCAGACGTCATAAGCAATCACCTCCCCCAAATTCTAATGGACTTCAATTCTTATGGCACTGCTAACATTCACCATTGGACTCTCCAAAGAAGAGTAGCAAGTCAAGCCAAGTCCTCGGCCTACTCCTTCTTAGCAGTATTATTTCTTACACCTTCAAAGTCGCCACTGTGTGAGACTCTGCTCACATGGAGTGCTGTGTCCTTAAACCCAACATACTGAGCTGGAAATCATTATCTTCTGCCCTAAACTAGCTCTGCCCTCATCCCCGCCCCTTCACCTTATCTTTTATGGTGTTTATTTCCTGGATTTCTACTTTTCAAACCTTCAGGTTACTTTTCAACCCTTTCTCCCTCCCTCTTGAACTAAGTTACCAAGTCATGTTTATTCTTTTTTACTTCTTTTCCACCATAATCTCGGTCTTATTGCCTTGCAATAGAAGTTAGTCTCCCTGAGGCAATCTGTGTGCCCTGTCTAACCTCTGAGTCTTCCTTAAACCCGATCAGGTTGTCTTTTCTTGCACTTAATGCTCCATGATGGTCTTCCCTCCTTAACCTTGGCATTCACGGGCCCGATCCCATTTCTTCCATTTTACTACCTGGCCAGCCCACCTTCTCATCTGCCTTCCTTTATTTGTGCTATCCTATTGCCATTTCTCAATTCATATTTTTTTGGTTCTTTGATCAAGGTTTTCTAGGTCCAGACACATAATCTTTTTAAAACCTCTTTACGAAAAAGAACACAATAGCAAGAACGCAGAGTTAGGAACAGAGCTTGGAAATGGCCCAAGACAATGAGGGAAGCTGAAGATGAAGCTGTGCTACGTTAGCATCACTCTGTGTAGCTCCTGCACTTCCATTTGGCCTACGCTTCAGCCACAAGTCTTCTCCTTTGCTCCTCCGGGAGGCCTTCTTTGCTAAAGTCAGCGGACACTGCTATCCTTCTCAGTTGCCTGAAGGCAGGGGTCGTGTCTTACACCACTTTATGGTCCCCTGGAGTCTTACACTTTGAATTCAGTGATTACTGAAGAAACATTGCTTATTTCTTAATTAAACTATTACAAAGGTAATCACAAATAGTACAGAAGTTTCTTACACATGCGTCCTGTTTTAAAATAGTTGTTCGTGAAAGGCTAAGCTGCTGTAAGAGCCCAGGGTAAGTTTCTCTTACATACTGTGACAGGTTATGTAAATTCAGTTTCCTTGCCTAATAGTTTATGTTCTGTATTTGTATGCGGCATGGGGCCTTATTTTTAGAGGTCTGCTTTTATAACAATCACAAATGATCTTTTGATACATCGGGGACATGAAAATTCTAAGCAAACACTCTTATAAAATTGCTCAAATCTTCCGATGATAGAGAATGACACTATTCAGAGAACGCTGTGCTGGGATTTATTTACTCCTGTTGTTATTTGCTTTAGGTTTTGAATCTCTTTGTGAGAAGTCTCTATTTCCTGTGCCCTCTCTGCTGTTGCAGGACTCACTCAAGAGGGCCTTTTCAGGGTGAACGGCAACGTGAGGGCGGTGGAACGACTTCGCTGGAAGTTCGAGAGTGGAGTGCCCGTGGAGCTGGGGAAACACGGCGATGTCAGCTCTGCGGCCAGTTTGTTGAAGCTCTTCCTGAGGGAGCTGCCGGACAGCGTGATCCCCTCGGCCTTACAGCCTCGATTCCTGCAGCTCTTTCAGGGTTAGTATGGTAGATCCTTGTAGGAGTAAAAACGATTTTAGTTTTCCGTGGAAGCTAAGCTTTTAAATATTTTACATCTCACTATTAAAATAAGCTCTTACCTATTTATGGGCTTTCCATAACCACCACCTTTGCTATTTTGCCGTAGGCCTTCATCTCCTACCTAAAATAATACTAAACTGATTAGGAAATGCCATTATGAAATGGGATTTCTGACACCACTGGCGTATGAATACTTCAGTAATATAATATTGAAAAGATCTGACGCTTTGGGGTCAAAGAAATTCTTTTCTGATTCGTGATTGCCACAGAAAGAGTAAAAGCAATAATGTAGAAAATATTAGAGAATAATTTAGAAAACACAAATTAAACTGTATTTGGTTGGTGACCTTCAAGACCAAAAGCTCACTGGCATGCTTGCTGCTGCTTCTTTTTTTTTTTTGTAAGCAAGATCGAGTCCTAAAATAATTGTGTTTATTTTGTGAGGTAAAACTTGACTTTTGATTTTGTAATATGAAGGAATTCCTTTTTAAGTGTAATAATTATGGGCATAATCACTATTGAGTTTTCCTTCCTAAATACGGTAAGAGAAAAATGTATTTCTCAGAGTAGAAGTCCCTAGATTAAGGATGTTACTTCAGCCTGGTGTGGTGCTGTGCACCTGTTATCCCAGCTGTATTCCCACACCCTCAGCCTGAACTCAGGAGTTTGAGACTAGCCTAGGAAACATAGCAAGACCCTACCTCTTTCCTCCTCTTCTTCTTTTTTTAAAGGAAGCCACATTCCTTTACAGCAGTGGTATACTCGTAGTATACTAAAGAATGAGATAAGTTGGAAGGCAAGATAGGATGAGGAAGAAGGTGCCAGAAATATTTTACCTCGGAAAAGACCATTTTTAAGTATTAGGTCCCAGTGGTGAGGTTATATTGGAAGCTGACACTGACCACCACCACCCACCATCCACTAAGCAGGGAGATCCGTCCGTAGCTCCCCAAGGCCATCGTGTCAGCAGTGCCTTCTTGCCACACCCCTTCTCTTCCTCTGCAGCCCCTTCCTTCCCCAGGTAGTCCTTTCAGAAGATTACCCATGTTTTGTTTCTTTCTTTAGAGGTCCCATCTGGTCCTCAGGAAACACGTGCACATCATTGTCAAGTTCTTAGAATGGAGTCAGTCAGTCCCGGAGCCCTGTCTCTGTGCTGACACCCAGGGCACCCCTAGGCAGTCGCTTACTCCCTTCCGGGTGGCTCAGACTCTTCCAGGAGTTTTAGGCTCTTCAAACTCCACAAGTGGTTTATTTTCATGCCCCTTGGGGGTAGTTAGGGATGTCCTGGTTCTCTACAGTGCTTTTAAGCTTTCCATGTCATTAAGTGACTGTTGGTAAATGACATGTTTGAGGTTGGTTAATTGGAAACCAAACATTTTCATGATGAACTTTTTCGCATTTACATGTGTGAACACTTTAAGGAGGTAACTTAACTATCACTTCTATTCGGAGACTTTAAATTATTCTTATAAGGAATGTTTAATTCATGGCGTAGGGATGTGAAGTTTTGAGATACATTTTCGAAAACTATTTTTAAATAATTGCTATGAAAGCTAATTGAAGATTTAAATATTTGTGCTTCATACCAAATATTTAGTAAGGAAGTATCTTTAGTATTCTTAATGTTATTATATAGTATTCTTTATTATCTCGTATTCTTAGTACTCAAAAATCTTGTGAATTTCAAAAGCTTTTATTCCATCTCCTGAAGAGTTTTCATGTGAGAATGCATTATTTTATTATTTGTGTTTCTATTTACAGTAATATTTTTGTTTTACGCCTTCTTTGTAGGTTATCTTCTTTTTTTATAGCATAATTCCTCAGTAGCCAAAAAGTTGATATGTATCATGAAGCAAGTAGTATCATTATAAAAGACAGGTTAGACAGTGTGCCATTAGGTTATATGAAATCATGTACAAATAACATATTTTGAATGGGGCAGAGAGATTGAACTTTTGTTTTATTAGTGTTATCGTGTCCCTGAAATCTCTGGGGTTAGATCTGAGACTTTTGATAAAGAAAGCATGTGTCACTTAAAGATAGGCACCTTCTGAGAAGTAGGCCATCAGGCAGTTTCTTCTTGCGTAAACGTCGTAGAGTGCACTTACGCAAACCTGTGCGTTGAAACAAGCTACACGCCGAGGCTATAGAGGGTTCAGCCTATGCTCCCAGGCTACAAAGACGTAAGACGTGTTATTATACTGCATGCTGTAGGCAGTTGTAACACAGTGGAAACTATTTGTGTGTCTAAAGGGAAAAGGTACTGTAAAAATACAGTATAAAAGATAAAAAAGGGTCCACCTGGAAAAACTCTTACCTTGCATGGAACTTGCAAGACCGACGTTTCTCTGGGTGAGTCCGTCCTCCATGGTGCGTGAACATGAAGGGCTAGGACATTACTGCGCACCACTGCAGACGTCATAAACACTGTACAGTTAGGCTACACTACACTTATGAAAAATATATTTCTTCAATAATAAATTAACCTTAGCGTTCTATAATTTTTACTGTATTAAATTATTAATTTTTAAAAACTTTGTATAATGACGCTTAGCTTAAAACACACATTGTACAGTTATACAAAAAGTATTTCCTTTATATCCTTATTCTGTAAGCTTTTTCCATTTAAATATTTTTTTAATTTTTTTCACATATACATGTGTTTATTAGATTTCCACTTTTTGCCTTCACAGAATTAAAAAGGCTTAAAATTTAATAACAATAACAATTTTTAAGATAAGGACTAGAAACAAAAACCTCGTAAAGAATGAACGAAGATAAATACATTCAGAAAAGAAATCAGACAATTACTGCATTGAAATATTAAGCAATAATAATACTAACAATGCAAAGAAAGTAACATTCACATTGTCAGATAAGAGTATGTCTATTGTAGAATGCTTTGACTCTGAGGCTCAGTATGGAGTCATCAGTTAACTTCTTATTTTTTTCCCAAAAGTCTCAAAAAATAGACAACTAACATTTATAAATAAAAGCAAAAGATAATTTCAAAAAACAGATCATGCCAAATCTTATAGACAATAGAAAAAGAAGAAATACTTCAAAATTATTCTACTTCACCTGGATACACATGATATTAAAATTGGAGAAAATATATTATTATAAAGGGGAAATTACAAACATATTTCACTTATAAATGAGGATGTAATATCATAAACAACATATTAACAAGTTGAATTAAAAATTACTGTTTAAGTAATGCACTTTGGTCTTTTTTACATTGTAAATTCTGTGGCTCAACGGGCTAAGGCACCAGCCACGTATACCTGAGCTGGCGGGTTCGAATCCAGCCCCAGGGCCCACCAAACAACAATGACGGCTGCAACCAAAAAATGGCCGGGTGTTGTGGCGGGCGCCTGTGGTCCCAGCTACTTGGGAGGCGGAGGCAGGAGACTCGCTTGAGCCCAGGAGTTGGAGGTTGCTGTGAGCTGTGATGCCATGGCACTCTATCCAGGGCGACAGCTTGAGGCTCTGTCTCAACAAATAAATAAATAAATAAATAAATAAAATAAAAAATAAAAAAACACACAAGCACACACTTTAGCCTAGGCCTCCACAGGGTCAGAATGGTCAATATTACTGTTTTCCACCTCCACATCTTTTTTCCACTGGAAGGTCTTCTGAGGTAGTAACACGCACGGAGCTTCCGTCTCCCATAATGACAATGGTTCTGGAGAACCTCCTGAAGGACCTGCCTCAGGCTGTTTCATAGTCGTGTGTGTGTGTGTGTGTGTGTGTGTGTGTGTGTGTATGTGTACACTCTAAAATAATGATGGAAAGTATAGCATAGCGAGTCCTCCGTGTCATAAATACATTCTTGGAAACTGCAACTTCAAGAGAAATGACACTAAAGTAACTAATTTTACCACAGACCGTTTAATACAAACAATAGTTTAGTGCCTCTGGCATATTTCTGGTTGTGTAAATACCACTGAATTTCTAAGTAAAGACCCAGAACACTTCTAACATTAAAGCATTGAAATAATTATGAACTACATGTACATTTAAGAAAGATTAGTGAAAACAAATAAAATGATTATGTACCCAATTTTGGCAAATTAGTGAATGGCAGTGGTTGGAGTGGTGGTGGGTTGAACCAAGGAGTGCGGTTTGCGAAGTGCACATGGTCAGGAACACGTCCTCCCGCCCAGCGGCTCAAAGATAATCAGCAGGGGGGCGGCCCTCCGAGCAGTTCAGGAGAGTGAGTGGCCAACGCCCATCCTGGCAGCTCAGGGCGCAAGGCGGGAACCAGCCTGACAAGGTGCCTTTCCAACACAGGGGCTCCTACACACCCGCACTCACGCTGGGACACATGAGACTTAGGACAGTCCAGCTAACGTGCATGTTTTTGGGATACGAGAGAAAAGCAGAGCATCCAAAGAAAACCCACATAAATAAGAGAAAATACGCAAACTCCACACACACAGTGGTTCTGGCCAGGAACTCCCCTCTCCCCTCCCCATCAGTTTTGTAACAGAGCGATGTCAAGTTGAACAATGTTATTTAGGACCTGGTATATAGTAACTACATAAACCGGTAACGTGACCGTTTACCACTGTCAAGTACGATGACAGTGTACATAATTGTATTACTGTGCTTTACAGCACTGATGGTGCAGTAGGTTTGTTTACACCAGCTTCACCACAAACTCAGGAGCAACGCGTTGCCCTGCGACAACATGACACGGTTAAGGCATCAGTAGGTGATAGGAGCTGGTGAGCTCCACTACACTCCCACAGGACTGCTGGACCACCGTCGTATGGGCAGCCCCTGAGGGACTGAAACATCGCCATAGGGCGCACGTCTGGAATGGGGTGCCCACTGGTTACGTAAGCTGCTGAATAGAGGGAATAGACTATCCTTTAGGTGTCAGACGACATAGCCTCTGTGAGATCAGTTCTCTTTCATAATTCAGATAGAACCGTAGACTAGAAGGAGCGCTGTGCTCCTAGCGGCTCACCCTGTCTGTGGCCCTCTTGGAGTAGAGGACGCACAGTGCCCTGGTCCCTCTACAGGGAGCTGGCAGGACTCTTTGCAGACAATGGAGAGGGCTGGCCTTCAGTGCCTGCTGAAATCAGATGTTCTGCTTAACCAGTTACAGTTTTCTCATCAGTCCGTTTCCACTGTAATTAATATATTATGAAGTTGTTTTGACATAATTTCCTAATTTCCTTCCTATCCTTTTTCCTTTTCTAAGGAAGGGGAAACACCCTTCTTTCATAATTCAGTCCTTGCAGTTAACAGATTAAATTATTTTCTTGGTATTCTGTCCCAACTCAGTGACAGATTTTTTTTTTTTTTTGAGACAAGAGTCTCACTCTGTCACCTGGGGTTGAGTACCATGGCACCATAGCTCCCAGCAATCTCAAACTCTGAGCTCAAGTGAGCCTCATGCCTCAGTCTCCCAAGTAGCTAAGACTACAGGTGTACCAGCCACTACACCTGGCTAATTTTTCTATTTTTACTAGAAACAGCACCTTGCTCTTGGTCAGGCTGGTCTTAAATGCTTGAGCTCAAGCCATCCTTGGCCTCGGCCGCCCAGAGTGATAGAATTACGGGTATGAGCCACTGCACCTGGACAGATTTATTTTTATTGGTTTTTTTGTTTGTTTGTTTTTTAAGACAGAGTCTCTCTATGTCACCCTAGGTAGAGTGCCATGGCATCACAGTTCACAGCAACCTCAAACTCTTGGGCTTCAGAGATTCTCTTGCCTCAGTCTCCCAAGTAGCTGGGACTACAGGGGCAAGCACAATGCCCAGCTAATTTTTTGTTTGTGTGTTTGTTTAGCAGGCTCGGGCCGGGTTCGAACCCACCAGCCCTGGTACATGTGGCTGGCGCCCTAACGCTGAGCTACGGGTGCCGAGCCAGATTTCTTTTTTTTTTAATATTGTTATATGGGTGATGCCACAACACTCTGCCCATAGTGACAGTGTTAGTTAGGTTCTGTCTCTAAATAAATAAATATTGTTATAGGCCATTTGAATTAGGTCCTGCATAGAGAAGAAGCTATTTCATAACTGAATGTACTTAAAATTTTTCAAATCAAAGCTCTTCTTCCATGCTTTATAGGTTGGAATTCTGAAGCCCAAACCATGTATTTTTTCAGACATTCAAGCTAAACCAGTGAAGACAGCCTGGATGCTGCCTGTAAGCCTCCCTGCAGCTCACAGTGAACAATGGCCCTCTATGCGGGAGAAAACTGCCTAGCTGGAATTATTCATTTTTGTAACAAATTATCAGCTTTGGATTTGTCAGTGTCTGAGGTTCCCCTCACTGTTCAGTTACCATTGACTAGACATTCTCACTGCTCATTTGAAAAATGGTTCTAGGGGCAGCGACTGTGGCTCAAGGAGGGGGGTGCTGGCCCCATATACCGGAGGTGGTGGGTTCAAAACTGGCCCCGGCCAAAAAATAAAAAAAAACTGCAAAAAAAATAAAAATAAAAAAGAAAGAAAAATGGTTCTAGAATATACATAACGCAAATTCTACCTCATCGATTAAATCACCCATTCCTTGCAATTAAGATGTGTCATCTTTTATTTCTTCACCTACAATATATATGTATATATAGAAGATACTGAAAAAATTGATGGATTTATCTACTTCCAAGTCATCTGATAACACTAAAAATACTCAATTACAAGATGGAAATAATTATATTTATATTATAGATGAAATTTCAGTGGGGAGCATTCAAACAAAGATATTTTTGGTTAATAGTGAATTAAATGAATCCTTCTCTTCAAAATGTATTGCTTATAATTCATACCTATTTCCGAAACACACCTGAGCTATTATGAAAATAAAAAGTAAAGACCTGGGGCCAAAATACCTGACTAGATGTCACTGACATGTGCCCCTTACAGAGAGAGTGACCGAAATAGCCAGTAGGTATTCACATTCGGGGAAACTGTCTAAGAGAGAACAGTGGGATTCGGCAGAGAAGTGACGGGGATCACTGAGGGCAGAGCAGAGGGAAGTGGGAAGCCTGCTCCACGGGATCAGCGGGGGGCCCAGACGAGCTCCCAGATGTGTGAGACGGTGAGCTTCAGGGCTCCACATTCTTGCCAGGGACTTGGACAGTTCTAGCTAAGGGAGAGCCACTCGACCCCTGTGGGCCTCCAACCTAGCGTAGGGGCTGCCTAGAGACTCTGCAGAGGTATTGCTCTAGAGGGGGGCTCGTGTGGCTCCCAGGGGCTTCTGGGTCCTGAGTGGCTACAGCATCGTGCCATTCTGAGAGCACAGCCCCCGGAGGCCTGTGTCTTGCCCCGAAGCCAGCACCTCAGCCTCTCCTCTGCTGCTGATGGGCCAGAGGAAACCAGAGTGTGCCCTCTCCTGAGTCTAAGAGCTCCCCTAGGAAGGGCTGTGACTCCAACTCACTGGCTAAGCTGCCTGGGTACTTGGACTCCCCCAGGTGTGGACCAGAGGACCTCCCGCCCCCACCCACTGCTGCAGACACAAGTCCTGCCGCCCCTGTTGGAAGTTGGCACAGGTGCACCAGCGGACACCCTTTGTGGGGTAGGGGTGTCAATTATGACCTTAGGACTGTAGCCTAAATAAACTCTTGGGGTCAGTTACAAGTTTATCTCCACAAGTGCCGATCAAGAAGAAATAAGACCAACCACTCCTCTGCCCACCTTGAAAAGATTTCGAAAAAGACTATTTCCTCTATTCCCCTCTTTTGAATGCTCATCTTGCCTTATGTAAAATATAAATTTACTGAGCACTAAGTAGAACGTCCTAAGAATGCAGTCATTCCTTATTCTTGCCCTTCTTTTTTTCTTGTATGTACCTTTCTCTTAAATACGCCACTCTGTATCCTTCTGCGGAGAGCCCAGGCCTCGCAGCTGCTTTTGTGGTCTGTGCTTTTCCTGAGCGCATCTATAATAAGTGTCAGTTGAAGGTGACTCTTGTTTTCAGTCACTTATTATTTAAATTACCAGTTACCACAAACCTTAGAAAGAAAACAAGAAGAGCACATGGTGGCTGGTAATTAGATAATGAAAGTCAGAATGGAGGCAGAGGTTTTGAGTTTTGATGACTTGGAAAACAGGTTAGGAAGAGGTGGTCTGGTGACTAGACCCTTTTGTCGAAACCTTTTGTGATAGATACTCCACAACCGTATGGTGGCAGAGGGCCAGTTTGTCAGACTGGTATGAATGCATGCTAATAAATCAGGAAGACAGGTTTGGGGGGGGGGGCTTGTTTGTTTTGTTTCTTGGGTTTTCTTGGGTTTTTGTTTTTGTTTTTTGCTTTTTGGTTTGTATTTCAAAATATTATGGGAGTACAGATGTTTTCAGTTATACATATTGATTTTTTTTTAATGCTTGAGTCAGGGTTGTAAGTGTGTCCATCACCAGATAGTGCTTGTTATACGCGTTATAATGTTTGTTATACGCGTTAGGTAGGTTTTTGCCAGCAGAAGAAAAAAAATAACTAAGTCAGAGCAGAATTAGAGGAAATGGAAAAGAAGTACAAGGGATCAATAAAAAAAAAAAAGTTGGCTCTTTGAAAAGATAAACAAAATTCATAGACCTCTTGCTAGATTAACCAGGAAAGGACACACATAAGCTCAATCAGAATGAAAAAGGAGATATTACAGCTGATACCACAGGAATACAAAATAACACTTGGAAATACTATGAAAACTTCTATGCATATAAATATGAAAACAGAAGAAATGGACAAATTCCTGGAAACATAAAACCTCCCAAGACCAATCAGCAAGAAATAGAACTCCCAAACAGATCAATAACAAGCAACGAGATTGAAGCAGTAATAAAAACATCTTTCAACAACAAAATAAAATTCTCATACCAGAGGGATTCACAGCTGACTTTTAACAGACCTACAAAGAAGAACTAGTACTCATATTGCAGAAATTATTCTGTGTCATTGAGAAGGAGGAAATCCATCCTGACTCATTCTATGAAGCCAGTATCACCTTGATACCAAAGCCAGGAAAGGATAGAACAAAAAAATAAAACTACAGAATAATATCCCTGAAGAGTAAGAGGCAGAAATCCTCAATAAAATACTAGCAAACCAAATTCAACAGCACATCCAAAAAAACCCATTTTCACTATAATCAAGTGGGCTTCATCCTAGGTGTGCAAGGATGGCTCAACATAAGTAAATCAATAAATGTGATACACCACCTAAACAGAAGCAAAACAAAGACTAATGAAGAGGAGGAGACGAGAGGGAAGGGTTCGCGTGCAGCTGTGATTGGCCCCCAACACAGTTAATCTATAATCGGAGAAGCAGAAGGTAAAGATACATGGTACGTGGCTTAGGCCACATAGTCATATTTCTGTTAAGGCTCAAATTTTTTAAAGCTTGAACTATTTAGTTTCACAATAGGACCTGATGATCTCATAGGACATTTCCATAAATGTCTTTCTCGAAGATCTAGCTGTTTTGAATCAATGAAAGGGGCCAGATCTAATATGGCATCTTGACAATTGGACCCTTAATAAAAATAATGGAAGGTAAAAGGGGGGGATTATTTGGAGGCCATGATGAAGAGTTTATTTTAAGTGGATGAGTAAAATGAAAGTCAGTGCTTATGAGAGGGATTAGGGATTGTCAACTGCCAGGAGCCACAGAGTCTGTTAGTTTAGCAAAGACACTTTATTTAGGATTAGAGCCTACAGGCTGGCCTTCCTGACACCCTGGGAAATGAGATGGGCACTTTGAGGGAAGGAGAGGTAAGACAGGGATTTATGCTGAACAAGTTCGCGGCCAAGGTGAAAGAAAACTTTATTTTTTAAGACAGAACGTATTTTTCTTTTATAAAAACACATAGCATTAAAAGAACCCATAGCATAGTTTTACAAGGGGAAACATTTCATTAGCATGATCTTACCAGTAATGCAAGAAAGACTGCCATATTGAAATTCATTTTGCTGCTGGCAATCTTTTCATCATGTTGGAACCATAAAAACAGGAGGAAGGCATGAAGCTCAGCCTTTTATTCTTCACACGTCAGCCCTTGATAAAAATCAAGAAATGATTAGTAAGGAGAAGGGAGGTCTATGCTTTTGAGAGTTGGCCAAATGAGAGTTGGCCTGTCATGGCCAGGAACTTAAAACTTTGGGGACTTTTAGCTAAAGGATGGTCCATTAGTCTGTTGACAGAGGGTATAACTTTTATTTCAGGCGTTGAAATGAAGATATGCATTTCATAGTCATCTATTTAGACTCATCAGTGTTTATAATTCTCAGCATCTGTTATGTTGGGATCATACTGTAGATATAAATAGGTAACAATAAGCTAATTTTGTACGTATTTCTTTCATGAGAATTTAAATGCCTGTTCTGTGCCAAGATTTTGCTTTGGTGCTTTCCTTGTGTTTGGTTTCTATTCTGCCTGTTCTGCCTCTTCCTGTAAATATTTCCCAGGTAGGGAGAGTGACACGCAGTGAGGGTAAGTTACTTGCAAAGAGCGAGCCGCTAGGACGTGCAGAGCTCAGGATCTGCCTGACCCCAGAGCCCAAGTCTTTTCTACTCCATTGAGTGTTATCAGTCAGCTAAGGCTACCCTCACGTATTAACACAGGCTTAAAAGGAGAAATTTATTCTCTCGCATGTTTGGAGGCTGGAAGTCCAAGTTCAAAAAGTTGACAGATGTAGTTCCTGGTGAGGCCCGTCTGGCACATGGATGCCTTCTCGCTAAGTCCTCACCCGGCCTTTTCTCCGTGCTGGAGGGCTCCAGGTGTCTTTTCCCTTCCCATGAGGACACCAGCCCTGTCTCATTAGGAACCCACCCTGGTGGCCTCATTTAACCTTAATTCCCTTCTTAAAGGAGGACTGTTCAAATACAGTCACATTGGAGGTTTAGGACTTTAACCTATGAATTTTGCAGGCACAAAATTCAGTTCATACCACTGTGCTTTTAAAAATTTATCAAATTTGATAAATGTTTGAGTGAAAAATAAATGAACAGAGGGATGTTAATTAGACAGTCTCCAGGCTAGAAAACATTCTTACAGAACTGATATATTTTTGTCTTGGAAATCCTTAATGTCTGGGGAGGCTAGGAGTAAGGAATTAGTTTAAAATACATGATAAGCTATGGCAAAAATGATACTGAGGTAAGTTTTCTTTATTTGTACATATAATTTTTGTAGACTTTCTTTGTGTTGAATACCGATTTTCTTTGAGAATATATTCCTTTTACATCAATAGATAACTATACACTAAGGCAAAAACAAGGTCAAGTAACTTGGCCATACTAACAGAAGGTTGAGAACCTAATGGAAGGTTCTAATGCCGCAACCCCTTAATACAGTTCCTCATGTTGTGGTGACCCCCAACCATAAAATTATTTTCGTTGCTGGGCGGTTCCTGTGGCTCAGCAAGTAGGGCGCCGGCCCCATATACCAAAGGTGGCGGGTTCAAGCCCGGCCTCGGCCGAACTGCAAAA